>PVKU01008574.1:50523-72346 GCA_004027475.1 Anoura caudifer | reverse complement strand
GCCAGGAGGTGAGAGACAAATACCATATGATCTCACCTTTAACAGGAACCTAATCAAAAAAACAAACAAACAAGCATAATATAACCAAAGACACTAAAATTGAGAACAAGAGAGGAGAGGGATAGGAATATCCAGGGAAAAGGGGAAGGGATTAGAGCAACAAGTATGAAAGACATATGGACAAAAGCTGGGGGGGTGGTGGAAATGGAAGGGAGCTGGGGAGGGCTGGGGCGGAGGGACGGGATGGGAGTAGAAAACAGAAGACTGTATAAGAACAACAATTAAAATAAAATTTAATTTAAAAAAAATTAGCAAATGAATAAAGCAGAATGGTCATAGTATTATTAGGAAGAGAAGATTGTAAAGTTGCATAAATATTTTCTTTATAACTCCCATTTACTTCATTTTCCTTTAGGTATAAATTTCTGAAAAACATTGTATTTTTCTTGAAAATTTCCATGGTACAATTTTCTGTTTCTCCAGAGGTCACTTATTTACATTTTGGAGAAATCTGAGTAACATCTGTTGAACGACTTTGGCTTTTAGAGAATAATCAAGTGGAGCAAGCACAAAATAATATACTTGTCTCTAAAAACTATGCACTTATTTTAACTTTAGATTGCTAATTAATAAGGAAAATAGAAGGCTTTTTATACAGACCTCAACAAGAAAGATAATTTTGTAAAACAATTGAGCTTAAATAAAAATATTTACATTAAACTGATTTTTTATCTAAATGCATTATATCCTTTTTCAGTCACTCCCCAGAGACATGTGGTGAGTGCTCTACCTTTTCTGTTTCTTTAGTTTAAGATAGCATATTAATTCCCTGAGAATAAATATTGAGAGACAGCTGTATGGTCTCAGTTTAACATTAGGCCATATAATTATAGAAATACCTTGAATTTTTATAGCTTTTCATCCTCTGAGGACTCAAGATTCATTCACATTATATTACTGCACTGGCTCCTACATAATGCCCATGAAGCACCTGCTATAGTTGAAGAATTGGCAGTGCTACAAACTTAAGAAGGCTGGGAAAAAGCATCAACAGTCATTAGAGCCTCAGAAATAAAACTCTGTCTCTGGATGGATCCTTGTTCTGTTCCTGCATTCACTGGGCTCCACCTAACTTGTGTTTCCTTCCAGAATATTCTAGAAGTAGGAGACTCAGGGGAGTCATGGATATAATTTACTGACCTTACATATAGGTCAACTACATTTGTTTAATGTCTTAGAATTACAGAACTACTCTACCTAGTGGTTCGATATCAGAGATCACTGCCAGGCCTAGTAAGAGAGTTCCATTCTATTACTCCCTTATAGCATCTTCTCCCAATGAGAACATGCACATTTTTGCTCAACAATTTGCAACAAATTTGAATATTAATCTTAAATTCTAATCTATTTATACACTTATGATTGTAATAAACTATACACTTCCTGTATGGAGTATCAATCCATTGCTGTCAGCTGGTTTGTAAACAGTTGGCAAAAAAATTTTCCTAGGAATGCTGAAAGTGTGCTTAAGACTGACCCCCGGGCTTACATAATGGAACAATTAATCTTGTATGGAGAAGAGCTCTGCAGTCACAAGAGCTGGCACAGTCATATTGGGAGATTTCATATTGGTGGTGTAGCTGGTCTACGTCCTTGTAACTGCTATCTGTATTTTATCACTAGGTATAACATGTTATGGGAGCTCATGAAAGAGAAAACTGACCCAGGATTGAAGGATCAGCAAAGACCCAAAGAAAATTCCAAGTTTAGATGTGATGGACTGGCTAGTCTACTACAGAAAGATTGGAGGGAAAGCTTTCTAGGGAGGAAAAAATACCAGCATATATAAGGGCTTACATATAAGACAATTGGTACCAAGAGTTGCCAGTAGCTCAGTGTTCCAACAGAAACCATCATTTGTGGAATAAATAAATGAAGGACATCTCTAGAATGTTCCCAATTCATTTTAAATAAAGAAAACCTCTTCAAATAGTAACAGAAAATGCCTACTATGAGACTATTTCTCTTCCTCCCTTGTAAGAATCTTCACTTCTTAATGGCATGGATTTTTCCTTTGCACCAAAGCCCATCACCTCCTTTCCCTAAGGGGCAGTGTTTACACAAGTAGTATAATTTGTTTTTATTGGTGATTTTTGGCTCTGGAGTTATATTTCTTATACTCACAGTGTTTTGAATGTGACATTTAAACCTAACTTGCCCTTTTCTTCCAAAACCACATCAATATGGCAGAAAGATTAACAAACAATCCAGGCAGAAATGCCTGTGGAAGTTCACTGCAAGTGCCACAAAAATGTAAATTATTTTTTTCTGCCTATGAGGATTTAGTGTTGTTGCAGAGTTTCAGATTTTTATGAGCACTTAAAATTTTGGATCTGATTAGGATCTGTGCTCACATTAGCTCATTTCAAATTAGTAAAATGTCCATGTTCTAGCTAAAATAAAAATGTCACCAAATCAGAACTATAAGAGCATGGGCATAAAGAAAAAGTTTCCAATATCTTAAGAAATAATGTAAAATTACCATGGAAAACTAATCAACATATACATAAGTAAGTGGGACCAAAATAATTTGTATCAAATAATAGTAATACAGTTGCATGGTTCAGTTGAAGGGCATCATTTTTATAGCATTTATCCTATTATCTAGAATAACTAGTAATTTTAGAAACCATAAAGCCCACCCCATTTGTCTCAGTCCTAAAAATTCTGTACTGATTAAAACAATAGTAACTTCCTGATCTTTCGATACACATAAACACATGCATGTTAAAGTTTTGCAAAGATATTTATTTTTCCTAACAATCCTTATTATTTAATCTGAGAGCTAAAAGTGGGAGTGGTTATAAAGACAGCCTATCCAACTTTCTCTATATATTATCTGCTAGTTTCTATAGACATCCAGGTCCTACAAAAATTGGGCCCTATATATTGGGATGTTATTTTATTATCTCTAAATTTTTTTAAAGTTAAGCAATACTATACTCATATACCCTATAGCATGGGAAACACATATTAAAAATCAGAAAATCTGCTTTTTTATTAAATTTATTGGGCTGACATTGGTCAATAGGATCATATAGGATTCAATTCTGTTTTTAAAAACCCAGAATCTTTATTTTTCTTAGCATTAAGAATACCTGACCATATTGGTTAGTCAATTTTAGAGTACAAAATTTTATACCTCACTATATTGATTAGTCAATTTTAGAGCTAAAATTTTTATACAAGTTAAATGTTAATTTTTAAGTCACTACCTTGTTTAAACTCTGTGCTTCAAAGAATTTGGAGTGGGGATCGTTTAAGCTATTTTTTTCTCCTTTCGTTCATTCACTGTGTTGCCTTGTGACTTACAGTGAAGTCCTTACATCAGAAGACTTCTAACTCTTCTTACAGAATAACCAAAACCAAGTTCATACTCTCCAAATCATAAATCTGTTTTTATATTCAAATCCTGTTTGATCTAGATTAACATTTGCAAGATGAATCAAGCCTAAACTTTTTTAACATTCAGGAAGAAAAAAAAAGTATTCTTACTAAAAATGAGAACAGGTAAAAACCTGTATCTTCAGTCATAGCAATGAGGGAGCCAGGATCCCAGAACTCCGTTGAGTAAAACAATGGGAATGAACTCCAGATCCTGAGGCAGAATCTCCAGGTCCTCCCAAGGTGAGTCTAAAGAGGAAAAGAGGTTCAATGACTTATTCTTCCATGTGTGTTTTTAGGACACTTGAAAGATTTTCTTACAACTTTAAAACATAAAAGATGTGAGTTTAGCACTTCTAACACTTTTAACTTTTATTGATTTTATATAAGATTTCAGTTGCACAGATAAGATTACAAGACTAGTTCAAACAGAATTTCAGAGAAGCACAGGCATCAGCCAGCAAGAATAAAAGCTAATTAACTGTTTTTTTTTTTATTTCTTCAATTTTATTATTCATAGGATGATAAAACATGTGGGTAGAAGATTAAGAATTGTAAAATGTACTCTGCTGCTGTAAAAAAAGATATGCTTACTTTAAAAATATATTAATAGCCAATATATTACTTTTCTCATTGTGTATATGATAGTAGTTAAAATTAATATAATGCAAAAGTTTAGAACACTAAGTATATTCCAACATCTTTGAGTAGAAAACACAGCATTTGTGTATCCATTCTGTAAGAAGTTATGTTCAATTCAATATGTATTTAAATATATAATATAGAGAGTTTCCAAGATGGCTTCAGAGTAGATGGAAGCTACACTCACCTGCTCCCAGCATCAAACCAAATTTACAGCTAAATTATAGAGCAACCCAAATAACTCACTGGAGCCTAGCTGAACTGAAATTTTACAACCAAAGATTTACAGAAGAAGCCATATAAAGATTGCTAAGAAGGGTGGAAGGAGATTCAGAAAGGATTTGCCCCAGCACACTGAGAAGCTTGGTTGAGAAGCTGGAGATTGTATCTCAGCTGCAAAACTCCCTTTCTCCAGACTGTGGGGTCTCAACCCCATGTAGGGACCCCCAACCCAGAGCAACAGAGATGGGAACAGAAGCTTGCATAATGTTTGATGGTAAAAATCAGTGGGGATTCAGTCCACTTACAAAAAAGGAGATTCCGCTAGAGTCCCAGACACTACCTTCCCAGAGACTAGCATTCCTATTGTTACAGCACCAGCTTAGGAAGTGCACTGCCTAGTTTTCCATCTTCTGGTGACACCATTCTGCTGTGCTTGGGTCCTGCAGAGGGGTCTGCTGGATGCACCCAATAGGGAATTTGGGGTATTTTTTTCTGGGGAAGTTCTTGGAGGAGACTTAGACAGTAATTGAACTGTGTAGCTTTGGAAAGGGAAACATTCTTCCCCACCTGTGAACAATGAGTGCCCCCTCACCCTACCTGTTGAATCACATGGCCTGCCCTGCTACTCTGCAGCCCCACCCTGCTGAGTTCAGTCATACAGGGGGAACCAGAGTGCTGCACAAAACTGGGACTTTCAGAGTGCCCTCTCTGGGGAGGCTTTTGTCCAGGAATCAGTCAGGTGCTGGGTTGTATGTCTACATCATAGGGGATGGTGGGGGCAACTTCAATCTCCCCTGTGAGCTCAGGCCACTCTATCCCAGGGAGGGGAAAATTGCTTTACCCCATCCTACAGGCTTGTCATCTATACCCTAATGGGAGATGTTTGGATTTGTGCCATCAAGTCTTGGTAGCCCTGCCCCCACAGAGGTCAGTTCCACAGGAGGAAGGGAGAGCTATTTAGAGCAGGGATATTCAGAATGTGTCTCCCTTGGAGGCCACTGTCTGGGACCAGTTCAAAGTGCTTGCCCCACACCTGCAGGAACAACCAGCATCAACTCCAATGGGAGATTGGATCTGTCCCCCATGAGTCTCAGTGGTTTCACCCTGCTGAGCTTGCTTCTGAAGAGGGGCTGGCTGGCTGCACACAATCTGAAACTGTGGTGTGCTGCTCCTGGGGGAACTGGAGTTGGAGACTTTGGCCAAGACTGAGTAGTTTGGCTCTGGAGCAGGGGCCACTTTTCTCTCAACTAGTGCCTAACCATGCAACCCCCAAGTAGAGGATGCACTAGCCACATCCTTCTGACCCCACTTGCCCTACCCTACCGAGCTAACAACCTAGCTAGCCTGGGTCCACCTTACTGTCTAAGTTCAGATGGCTCCAGAGGAAGACCAAGCAACCTCAGGGACAGACTGAGTAGCTGACAGTGGGAGACAAATGTCAGGAAGCCTTAGACCTTTTACAGATCGGCCTCCAGCTCTAAGCTGTATCTAATACAATGTATCTATTATACAAGGATTGTATCTCTATAGAAAATCAAGGCTGGTTACACTAAATGTCTGACTTTGACCTGTACCTAAACCCACACTAGTATGCCCAGAACCAATACAACAAGTTGTGCATTTCAGAATACACAAGAGCTCAACCCAACTAGCCATACAAACAGCACACAAAGGGGGATTCCAGCAAGCACCAGACCCTACTGGAAACAAGTCTACCTTGGGGGAATAGCCTTTCCACAGTGATCCATACACAGTGATCAAGGTTTATCCTTATAGTCAGTCAATCTGAAGGGATTAACTCCATGCATGAAAAGGCCATGAGCATTTATGACTCATCTATAACAGGTAGGTGCACGTAGTCCACAATAAGCATTCCTAGACGACGGATCTCAGGTGATCTGAAAAATTGTGCCACTGAGCCCAAAAGACACTCTCATCATAAAGCTATCATAACAAGTTTTAAAGTCATAGCAGACCTACCCAATACACAGAGACAATATGGGGAGACAAAGAAAAGTACCCCCAAAAGAAGAATGAGTTATCCCCAGAAAAAATAATTAAATGAAAAAGAAGCAACCAAACACCACAAGCAGATTTTAAAACAATAATTTTAAGGATGCTTAAGGACCTTAGCAGAAGAATGGATGATCTCAGTGAGAACTTAAACAAAGAGATAATAAGCATTGAAGAGGATATATAAACCATAAAAATGTCCAGTCAGAAATAAAGAAAAATAGCTGAAATGAAGAATGCACTAGAAGGAATCAACAGCAAGTTAAATGAAGCAGAGGATCAAATCAGCAATTCAAAGAAGAATATAACAGTAAGGACCCAAGCAGAGCATCTAAAAGAAAAGGGAATTTTTAAAAATGAGGAAAGTCTAACGGACCTCTGGGACAACATCAAACACATAACATCCACATCATAGGAGTTCCAGAAGGAGAAGAGTGTAAGCAAAAAATAGAAAACCTGTTTGAAGAAATAATAGCTGATCCCTTATCAGTGTGGCTGAGTGGGTTGGACATTGTCCTTCAAGTCAAAAGATCACCAGTTCAATTTCCAGTCAAGATACATGCCTGGGTTGAGGGCCAGGTCCGCAGTTGGGGGCATGCAAGAGGCAGCCAATTGACATTTCTCTCCCTCTCTTTCTCCCTCCCTTTCTCCTCTCTAAAAATAAATAAATAAAATTCTTTAAAAAATTAGGACTGAATACTTTCCTAACCTGGTAAAGGAAAAAGTCACAAAAGTTCAGGAAGCACAGAGAGTCCCAATCAAGATGAACCCGAAGAAGCCCACACCAAAACACATCACAATTAAAATGGCAAAGGTTAAAGCCAGAGGAAATCTTTAAAGTGGCAGAAGAAAAGAAATTAGTTACCTACAAGGAGCTCCCACAAGGATTCCAGCTGATTTCTCAACAGAAACACTTTAAGCAAGAAAAGATTGCCATGAAATATTCAAAGTGATGGAAAGCAAGGACCTACAACTTCGACTACTTTATCCAACCAGTTTATCATTTAAAATTGAAGGTGAAATAAAGTGCTTCTCGAACAAAACAAAAATAACAACAACAAAAAAACCTGTTAAATAATACCAATACTACCAAACCAGCCTTGCAAGAAATGTTAAAGAAACTTTTGAAAAGAAGAAGAAAAACAAAATATATGGAGAGGAACACAGGTATAAATAATAAAATGACAATTAAAATCTATCAATAATAACCTTAAACATAAATGTATTAAATTCTCCAATCAAAAGATGCAGAGTAGATGAATGGGTAAGAAAATATGACCCATATACAAGCTGTCTACAAGAGATCCACCTCAGACAAAAGATAGACACAGACTAAAATGAAGTCATAGAAAAATAACTATTCCATGCATATGGAACAAAAAAATTGGTATATCAAAATGTATATCAGACAAAATAGAGTTCAAATCAAAGGCTGTAACAAGAGACACAGGTCATGACATAATACTAAGAGTATCAATCCAACATATATGCAACCAGTAGAGGAGCATATAAATATCCAAAGTCTTGGACATTAAGAGAGAAACTGACAGCCATAATGGATAGATCTTCCAAACAAAAAATCAACAAGGTAATAGCAACCTTAGACAACACCCTGGATCAGATGGATTTAATTGATATTTATGGAATATTTAATCCCAGGAAGGAGCAGAACATACATCCTCTTAAGTACACATGGAACATTCCCAAAGATAAACCCCCATTTTAGAACACAAAATAAGTCATAATAAATTTAAGAAGATTGATTCATATGAAGAATCTTCTTTGAACACAATGGTATGACTAGAAGTCAACTGAAATTTAAAAAAAACTGGAAGACATTCAAACACATAGAAGTTAAATAGCATTTTATTAAACAATCAATAGGTTAACAATGAGATCAAAGAAGAAATTAAAATCTACCTGGAAGAAATGAAAATGAGCACAAAACAACCTAAAATCAATGGGACACAGCAAAAGCAGTCCTGAGTGGGAAGTTTGTAGCATTACAGGCCTATGTCAAGAAGAAAGAAAAATCTCAAATAAACAATCTAATCCTACACATAAAAGAAACAGAAAAAGAATAGCAAAATAAATAAATAAATAAAGTCCAGAGTAAGTAGAAGGAAGGAAATAATAAAGAGCAGAGAAGAATTAAAAGACATGGAGACTTAAAAAATCAACAACAAACAAAAGATCAATGCACCTATCTAAAAGGAGAGAGAACCCAAATAAAGAAATCAAAAATGAAAGATGAAAAGTAACAGCTGACATCACAGAAACACAAAGAATTGTAAGAAAATACTGTGAACAATAATATGCCAACACATTGGACAATGTGGGCAAAATAGATAAAGTCCTAGAAATATACAGTCTTCCAAAACTAAATTAGGAAAACTCAATAAACCTAAATAGACTGATTACAAGTAAAGAAATTGAAGCAGAAATCAGAAAACTCTCAGCAAACAAAAATTCTGGACCAAATTGCTTCAGAGGCAAATTTTACCAAACATTCAAAAATAATAATACCTATTCTTTTCAAACTATTCCAAAAAAAATTCAAGGGGAGGGAAGATTTTGAAGCTTGTTTTACAAGGCCAGCATTTTCCTAATTCCAAAACCAGATAAAAACATTATAAAGAAAGAAAATTATAGGACAATATTCCTGCTGAACATGGCTGCTAAAGTCCTGAACAAATATTAGCAAAATGGATCCAGTAATACATTAAAAAGGGCATACACATTGATCAAGTGGGGTTTACTTAAGGCATGCAAGGTTGATACAATATTTGCCAATCAATAAACATAATACATCTCAGAAACAAAATGAAGGATGCAAATTACATGATCATATCAATGATGTAGAAAATCATTTGATAAAATCCAGCACCCATTTATGATAAATACTCTCAGCAAAGTGTGAATAGAGGAAACACATGTCAACATAGTAATGATCATATATTAAAAACCTACAGCCAACATCATATTGAATGGATAAAAACAAAGATTGTTTCCTTAAGATTGGGAACAAGACAGGGATGTTTGTTTTAACCACTCTTATTCAGCATGGTACTGGAAGTCCTAGTCACAGTCATCAGACAAGAATAAGAAATAAAGTACATCCAAATTAGAAAGGAGGAAGTGAACTGACATTATTTACAGATGACATGATATTGTACATAGAAAGCCGTAACAACTCCACCAAAAAACTACTAGATCTAATAAATGAATTCATAGAAGTAGTAGGATACAAAATTAGTATTCAGAAACTAGTACCATTTTATGCATGAATAATTAACTATCAGAAAGAGAAACTAAGAAAAAAATCCCATTTACTATTGTTACAACAACAAAAAAATGAGGTACCTAGCAATAAATTTAACCAAGGTAGCAAAAGGCCAATATTTAAAAAAATTAAAGAATATTAAAGAAAGAAATTGTGGGAAATGCAAATAAGTAGCAGAATATACCATGTTCATGGATCAGAAGAATTAACATCATTAAAATACCCATACTACCAAAAGCAATCTATAGATTCAATGCAATTCCAATTAAAATACCAGTGTCAAATTTCACACATTTAGAACAAGTATCTAAGAATTTATATAGAACCAGAAAAGGCCTTAGATTTCCTCAGTAATCTTGATAAAGAAGAACAATAATTGGGGGTATCATGCTACCTAATAACAAATAATACTACAAGACCATTGCAATGAGACAGCCAGGTATTGGCACTAGAACAGGCATATAGATCAATGGAACAGAACAGAGAGCCCAGATTCAGCCCAAGCCTATATGGTCAATTAATATTTGACAAAGGAGATAAAAAGCATACAACTGAGTAAAGACAATCTCTTTTGAGATGGTGTTGGAAAAATTGGACAGGCACATAAAAAATGAAATTAGACCACAAACCTACAGCATACCCAAGAATAAACTCAAAATGGTTAAGATACTTACATATAAGTTGCATAAAAATATTAGAAGAAAACATAGGCAGTAAAATCTCAGATATAATTTGTAGTGATATTTTTGTCAATATATCTCTTAGGCAAGGGGAAAGAGGAAATATAATCACATAGGACTACATCAAACTACAAGGCTTTTGTATAGCAAAAGAAATTATCAACAAAATGAAAAGGGGCTCCATGGTATGGGAGAACATATTTGACAATGATACATCTGATAGGTGCCAATTTCCAAAATATATAAAGAACTTATACAACTCAACCTCAGGAAGACAGATGACCCAATTAAAAAATGAGCAAAGCACCTTAACAGACACTTTTCCAAAGAAGTCATGGAGATGGCCAATAAACATATAAAAAATGTTCAACATCCCTATTATCAAAGAGATGCAACTTAAAACTGCATTGGGATATGACCTCACAACTGTCAGAATGGCTATCATTAATAAATCAACAAACAACAAGTGCTGGCAAGGTTATGGAGAAAAAGGAACCTTAGTGCACTGTTAGTGAGAATGCAGATTGGTACAGCCAACTTGGAAAAGTGTGTAGTTTCCTCAAAAAATTAAAAGTGGGATTGCCTTATGACCCAGCAATCCCACTTTTTAGAATGTATTAAGAAATCCAAAATGCTAATTCAAAAGAATATGTGCATCCCTATGTTCATTGCTGCATTATTTACAATAGCTAAGATCTGGAAACAGCCCAAGTGCCCAACAGTAGATGAAGGGATAAAAAAGCTGAGGTACATTTATACAATGGAATGCTACTCAGCCAGAAAGAAGGAAAAGAAAAGGAAGAAGAAATCTTACTAATTTCCAGTTAGAGAAAGACAAATATCATATAATCTCACATATACTCTCACTGGAAACTAATAAACAAAATAAACTGATAAACAAAATAGAATCAGAAGCATGGACACATGGAACAGACTGACAGCTATTTGTTTACAGGGATGGTGGTTTGGAGACTGGATGAAAGAAGTGGAAAAGTAAGAAAAAAATATATACATGTATACAGAAAACATAGACACTGACAACAGTGCGGTGATAGCCAGAGGGGAGTGAGGGGTAGGTGAAGGTGGGCAAAGAGAGGAAAATTGGGCTGGAAAGAAACTTTGCATTGGGTGATGGGTACACAATGCATTGTGCAGAGGATGTTTTATTGAGTGGTGCCCTTGAAACAGGTATGGTTTTGCAAACCAATGTCACCCTGATAAATTCAATAAAATAAATAAATATATATTTTAATATCTCTGATATGTTTAAAAGGCAAAGAGCTTTTTCAGTTCAAAAAGTATAAATTATACAGAAAAGAGGTACCATGGCCAATGAATACTACTTTATGATATAATATGTTAGAGAGAAAAAAGCACACCAATACACAAGAATATTAAACATAAGTATAGGAATGTGAAGACTCTTAGGAAGGTTTTGTACCCTGAGTAAGTAAATTAGTAATTTACTGATTATGAATACTGTAATGAAATAAAAATTAGGATAGATATTGTATATTTGTATTAATTGTATTGCTTTTGTACTGACCCTCCTCACATACTCCAAATAATATGCACCCTTAAATTACAACCATAAAGGTTGATGTTAACTTCTAAGATGCTGTATCTTATTCTAAACCTTCCATATCCATCAAGTGCTATATTGAATAGCACTTGTTTACACACTCTTTCTCCATATTGAGTTATCTTTTTGTCTTCAAAATTTAACATCTGATATTAAAGAAAGGTTTTTTTAAACAAAAAAAATTTTTATGGGATATTGAAATGTGGGTGATTTTTGTTTATGTTAAGGTAGTTATTTTGTTTTTAATTTTTGTAATTGCTCGAATGTGAGGAAAACAAAAATTTATTTCATGGCATTCCCTATAAAAACTAACAGCATTTTAGATCACACCCATCATTCATTTGAGTGCCTTCATCTTAAACCTCAATAATGCTGTTGTCAGACAGGTCATTGAAAGGGAATATTTACCACAGACCATTTCCTATTTCCTTGTTAGTTGCCAAAGGCCTCCTTCTGGCCACTGGTGATGAGACAGAAATCAACAAATAGCGCATCATCTTTTTTCTGTCCTGGACTATTAACATCTCCTGCCCTGACAAGAAAGGATTGGCAGTGTGGGAAGGAGTTTCTCTATTTCTGTAGAAAACAACACCAATGGAAGGAAGTGAGCCCTGCAGATTAGCTTCCCTTCTCAGTTAAAAGATACTTGGCAATTTTCCATCTTTTATAATTTTTGTAAGAAAAGTGTGCTTTTTCATTATAATTGAAGTAACAATGATTATGTCTTCAACCCATCAAAGAGTTATCATCTCTTATGTGACTCCAGCATAAGAAAACTATATATATTTTTTTCTTAGAGAAAATATTTAACCAAAAACTACCTTAAAATTCTAGAATTGTAGCAGACTTCACTATAAAGACAAACTATTGCATATCTTATTGTTTTTGATTTCCACAGTATTAATTAAAAATTAAAACAATTTTAATTTTTGATCAGTTCTATTTCTTTGAATCTGTGTTCTGCAAAAATTATGAATTATTTAGTCATCCATACATTTGGAAGTAACCTTAGCTTTTTCTTCTTTAGGTTAAAACAACTCTGATTAGTTTAACCTATGTCCAATTCCAATATTCAAGTTACTTTATGATTTTCTTTTGTAATCTTCTCTACTTTTTATGTATAATTCATAATACTTAAAGGTTAATACTTGATTTCTATTCTAAGCAGGGCCTAAAATGTTTGCAAATAAGTATTTTATTTAGAGAAATATATTTAGTTATAGTATTACAAAGAGGCAGATTTCTAGGGAAAGAAATTTCAATTCTTATAGTATATCGGGATGAAAACATAACTTAAAAATTTCATTATTTGGTTAACAAAATTTATTGAGCACCTACCATATATCTTGCACCATTCTTGACAAAGAGATTAATTAGACTGTTCTCACACAGAAATAGCACAATTTTCTCCTGTAAAAATAAGATTGTCTCCCCCTCCAAATAAAGGGGGATTAAATAACGACTTCATCAAATATTCATGTTATAACACAGAATATTTTAACAATATTCAATCTCATTCACAGAGAAGCTAGTTAAATTTTATATCTGAAAAATGCAGCATTTATTTTATAATTTTATGCAGCAGTGTGTGGATTATTTCTTTCCAGAGATGCAGCTGGACCCACCGTGTCCCTACATTTTTTAGGACTAGGTCCATGAAAACCATCACTGGGTTCACAGAAAGGACAAAATGAATTCATGATCCATTGCTAGCTCCCCTTACAAACTTAACAACAACATCTATGTACATAACACAGCCCAGGTCCCCCTTCCTTCCTTGCAGCATGTGCCCAGGTTGTTGACCAGGGCCTGAAACTAGGGGAATGAGGATTTCTCAGGGCATGAATGCCTGGACCCCTGCTGGCAGACCTGTTCCCTGCCCCAAATATTGACAATGTCTGTAGCCCTTCCTATCATATCCAGCTCAGAGGGCCCTTTCATCACCTACCTGACAGATATGCATTGCATCATGTAAATGAAAGTGATTGCAAGGTATTAAGGGCAACAGGATCACTGCCAATAAGTATTATATGTTGCAATGATAAAGCCAAATAGCAAAAAAAATTACTTCAAGGAGATTTATAACTACTGGAGGCATGGCCAAGTACCTAGGAGTACCTGTGTCAGGTGGAGAGACAGGTGTACAGTTAACACCAGGACGTTCATAACTGCTAGGACAGAGGAGAGATGAGTACCTAGGAGTGCCCATGTTACGTGGACAGACAGGTAGACAGTAACCTCCAGGACATGCAGGATAGGGAACCATCACCTTAGCTCTCCTAGGTCCTGCTCCTTATTATAAGGGCTTGTGCACTGCAGTTGGTGCTGGTGGGCCACTGGCAAGCAACACTGCACTGAAACAGAACAGCAGTTTCATGAACAGGAGCTAGGAACTGCACTGGAACTGTGCCTATCAAGCCAGGCTCGGCCTTCACAATCCCAAGCAGATGACACATCCTTTGGGAACTTTGTGAGGGTTCAGGATAAGCAAGGCATACCTTCCTGGAACAAGAGCACAGCTTTATAACAGAATTATAGGTCAATTTTCTATTGAAGTAAAATGCTAACATATTATATAGTAGAAGTAAGGATTGTTGAAATTTAAAACACTGTGGGAATTTGACACTCACTAATCCCCTCTGGTCAAGTCCTGCCCCACCCTCTCCTCACCCTCCTAGCTCTTATGAGGAAAGCATGGAATCTTGTCTAGTCCTGAAGGCAGTCAGTTCTACTTGAAAGAGAGAAGACTTTCTCCTTCGGCATATGTAATCCCAGCAAGAGTGAAATTATTAGTCATGACTATCTACATATATGGAACTACTAAAACTACCCAGTGATAAAACTCTCTCACCTATCCCCAACATAACTATTTACCATGAAAAAAGACATATGAAAATTATTTTAAAATATCCCTAAGTGGATCTTCCCCACTATCGATGGCCTGAGGTCCTGGGGCACTTCAGGATTAAGTCCAGCTAGGAAAAAAAATGACTGAAGTAAAACAGTTTTAATTAGCAACTTCAATGAAAGAAAAAAATCAGTGCAGGTATTATTCAAAAGTTATGTTAATAGTTTGGATTATAAAAAGAACTATATATGTTTTGTGGCTGCTCTGCTGAGTAATTTGTGTGTGTGTGTGTGTATGTTTAATGTGGAAGAAAAATTATTACTGGCAGCCAGAAGGAGCTGATATAAATTTGCAAAGCTTAAAGTTGAAATAATAGATTTCAAATGTCCCTCTTGAAAAAAGCCATTAAGAATGGGAAACAAGTGTCTCAACCAATTATTAATTATAAAATAAACATAGTAATCATATATCTCCATTTGTGTGCTTCAAATCAATGCAGTTTGTCTAGGTTTCATACACAATTTGGTCTCTTCAAATCCCAAGTCCGCAGCACTGTGGAAGAAGGCAATGTGTAAACTGTCAAGACCCAAAACCCTCCGTGTAGCCTGACAAGGGGTTGTCATTTCCTTTATTTGCTTGTTGTTCTCACTTCTAAGTAATAGTTAAAATGTTTTTATGCATCTTGTCACCTCGGGGTCCTTGAACTGATGACGACAAGGAATAAAGAATAGAGGAGAAAAAAAAGGAAAGGAAGCTGAGCAAGCCACTTGAGACCTCCATGGATTTTTCACTTTTTCTCCAAAACAAAACAAAATATACAAGTAATCAGTGACTCATAGTTCAAGAAAATACTGTGCCTGATTAGATTAGAAGCATGTTTCAATCATTAATTTCCTTTTAAAATATTCTACTTTATATGACTGTTCCACACTATTCCAGAGGAACTTTGATGTTTAATACTGATGTTTTGAATTCAACCTGGTTTATATGCCCTGCACCTATGCCAGTCAGAGAAAGGCAAATCTGAAGTTAAAATAAAATCTCCAATTCTCAGTCTCTATTTCCTAGGATCTAACCTAAAGCCAAGGCATTTGACAATAAGCCTGAAAATCCAAGCTGTGTCACAGTAACTCAAGTAGTTTTACTTTTTGTTCTTACTTTTTTATACCATGGGATCAACTAAGATTGATGTGTCTGTTTTAACAGTGACTTTTTTAATGTAGTTAAGTAAGCCTAATATATATCAGTTAAGCTTTGGTTTTGACAAAATGGAGTAAATAGCATATGGCAATTGCTAGAAATGTCCCCTTTATTAAAGATTGATTTTACCAGTTTAGAAATGATATGGTGATTCAGAGAGTAACATTAGTTTAAGATCAAATACACCCCTGACCGGTGTGGCTTAGTTGGTTGGAGCATTGTCCTGTGAAGCAGAGTGCCACAGCTTTGATTCCAGTTGGCACACACACCTGGGTTATGGGTTCAGTTCCCAGTCAGTTCATGTGAAAGAGGTAGCCAATCAATGCTTTCATGCTTCTCCCTCCCTTCCCCTTTCTCTCTCTAATAAAAAAATAAATAAAATCAATGGTTATATCCTGGGTTGAAGATTAAAAAAAAAAAGATCAAATACAAGTTCATGACCAAGAACTGAAAAAAATATGTTTTTTCCTAAGTTTCATACTTGCTTTTGACCACCTTTGATGGTCAATAAATTATAGGAAGGAATGCTCAGCTCCCCAACAAAGCATCTATCCAGGCTTGGCATGGCCTTCAACTCATTGTGGTCTTTTTCTTTTCTTTTTTTTTTTCTTTTTTAATTTTAAAGTTTTGGGATCTACAAACTTCTTG
Organism: Anoura caudifer; assembly: GCA_004027475.1. Lineage (NCBI taxonomy): Eukaryota > Metazoa > Chordata > Mammalia > Chiroptera > Phyllostomidae > Anoura > Anoura caudifer. Next base: position 55,784 of record PVKU01008574.1, on the reverse strand, counting down.
GCACATATTCAGTTAAGCCTTCTGATACATTGTTTTAAAAATCATTTTTCTTCTAACTATTCAGGATATGTCTGGTGACACAGCTCCTGTCAGTCTGATACTGCAGAAAAAGGTGTTCATTTATAGCTGCTTCAGGAATGTAACAGATGGGGCTAATGTAATGATAAAAGAGCAGTTGTTAGGACTTGATGAGATTGGAATGGAAAGCTGACCATTGGCCATGTCCAGATGCACTGCTCCTAAGTGCAGCAGTCTACCCATATCACCTGGGGCTTGACACAAGCTCAGCACTGGAGACTGACGAATATGCACCTTGTCAGATTTGTATTCAGTTTAAACTAATGCTCATCAAAGACAGAGCATTAGTTTAACAATTTTGTTTCAATTGTTCATTTTATGAATAAAATATAAAGCACAGTGCTTTCCTTGGTGAGCATAGTCTCTTGGCACAGCAGCCTTGAAGAGATTTCCTTACAAATCACTGATGGACCCTAAAGAAGCTAGCTGTGCAAAATGTTTAACTCTCAGATATTAGCATTTTTTAATTTAATTGTGTTTTCCCAACCTTATTTGCATGTCCAGTGCCATTGGAGCCTTAGTCATTGTGATCACAGGAGCCACTTACAATTAAGAAAGCATGTTATACAAATAAAACTTCATGTCCTATAAAGAGGTCACTGAAATTATGTGAGTGCTTCTCATCAGAAGTCCTCTTCTTCCCCATCAAGAGACTTTACCCTGCCAAATGGAATCTAGAACTGCCCCTTTGCTCCACTTGACACAAACAGAATCACAGGAGCAGAGACACAAGCAGGGTTAAAGGGGAAGACCATGAGAAACCTGCAGGAGGTCTAACAAAGGATAAAAGCTTTGTTCCCAGGCATATCCTGGGATGCCAAGTTGCAGCCTGGAATTTTTACAGCAGAGTTTTAAACCCCTGACAATGAGAGTTTATAATGGAAATGCTGCCAGACCTTTAACTATAGCGACGCTGCTATAATATTTATAAGTAAGTTATACTTCTTCCAAACACATGTAGTCATTACTTGTGTCTCTGTTTTTGCCTCACTTCAGGGGAACCTCTCTGTATAAACACAATAGACTGGCTTGCTTATACTTTCAGACTCTAATTGCTCTCCACCTCTATCTGTTAGAAGAAAGCCAGCCCCCTGGCCAAGCCACAAAGCCTCTCTCACTGCGCTTTGCACAACCACAGTGCTCTACAATACACAAACTTCTTTTCTCACTTTTGGCTGTTGGAGTTTGTCAGTCTGCACATCCTTTAGTTTGTTCCTTTTAACTATTTTTTTTTCATCGATTTACCTGAGGGAGAACTAACCAGTGTGTTGGAGACAACCTGTGAATCCACTGGGTCTGACAGATATTGACCGTTAGGCAGGTCCTATGTAAACAAGGGCCTGAACAGTGCACATCAGTGAAAAGCTACTCAGAGTACTGTCAGCTTATCTGTTCCAACATAAGTAGGTTTCCAGGGAAATTGATTGCTTAATAATGATGAGTAATGACAAGGATTTCCTAACTCTTCTATGCAAACTTCCCAGCAATTGTATGTCTGGGCACAATAGCTGAGCTATTGATCTGAGTAACAGCATGTATGGCCTGCAGGTAGGAACACAAAAAACAGGAAATGCATCTTCCTTCTGGAAAGACATATGGTGGAAGCCAGCTCCTCATCATGACTTGGGTCACTGGACATTCACATCTACAGGCTGGAATAAGAGCAGTGCTTCCGTAACTCATAAAGCCTGTAGCCAGCTTTGGGGCCTAGCCCTCAAAATATTGATGCAAGTGTATTGGTGGTAGCATCCTTGACTTAAGACTTTCAGCCAAAAATAAATCTGGAATGTGAATCAAAATTTTGTACACAGAAATATCATTGCTAGATTTCAAGGTCATGATAATAAGTGAAGGTTGCACCATTGACCTGACTCATCAAATACTTTCATACCTAAGGGGCATGACTGGTGGGTGGCCAGACACGACCATACTAATATTCTCCAACCAAATATCATCTCTCAAAGTCAGATGAGATCCCCCACTGTTGATGGCTCATCATGACAACACACAGCCATGTGGAATGTACATAGGAATACTAGCTTACTTATTCAGCAAACATTCTTCTAGAGTAAGGTATCCAAGTGGATAATATGTAGCTAACTCAAGCAAAATGACTCAGCATACATGCCATCACTATAAAACATGAAAGGCATCAGCAAGCACTTTCATCTGCTGAGCACCTAACTTTAGTGATGGGAGGGAAGACGGTATCTTACATGAAGAGTCCACAGCATGCACAGTCTGGACATGCTTTATCTTTGAAGTAAAGCATCAGAGCTTCTGGAATGAGTCAATAAGAAGTAGCCAGATTCACCCACAGTACATGAATTTCTATCTGCTTGCAGATTTCAGTAAGGCTGGTTGATCATCAGTGAGGTCTGTATGCTCACACTGTGGCAAGCATATGACCCACAGCTCTGTGATCAAGTGATAGGAAACTGCCTGTAGTAATGAGCACATCATTAATGTCACTATTACATTAATGTCTCATTGTTGAATAAGGGAAAGTTACCTGGCTGGTATTTCAGTACTTGGCTATTAAGAGAGATTAAAATACAACATTTATTTCATTTATTCACTATTGCTCACAGAACCATACACTCAAGTATCCACTTTGTATTGTTGCTTCTTTTTACCCCAAATCTCTGGCATTGTCAACACAACAAATAAATTCTGCTATTATATTTGGAGCAATTACTGAGACTGGCATGTGAGGGCACTCTTAATGAAAACAAAATGTGCCCTGTCCACTGCAAATGAACTATAGTAATACAATTGGGTGGCTCTACAGAAAATCCAGCATGGAGGGAATTCTTATAGATACCTGCAGTCCAAGCAGTGATTATGCCAAAAGAAACATGTGGGAGAAACATCCATTTTTCCTCTTTTTTTTTTTTTTTTGTACCAGGGCAAGACCACAGTATAAAGGAAGTAGGGAAATCACCCACCTTCCAGGAATACCCCAGACCTTACCAGATGGAAGCAGCCTGCAGATTTCAGAGGCATGGAGTAGTGACACAAAGTTGAAGTACAGCTGGGATCTGTGGTCATTGTCATGGATGTTTGTGTGTGCTTGGGCCCTGCTGTGGTCACAGTAGCTGCATTGCCTGAATGAGCCATGACACCTTTCCTGGGACAGAACTGTCACCGTGACCTCTGTGAAGTCTAATTTAAGCACGATGTTTTGAAGCAGTCTATATTTGAGTAGTTGATTTCAGATAACACTTGTAAACAGGAAGCAAATGCTATCATTTTAAATGATTATTTGGCAATCGATCCATGAGAAATAACAATCCTAAAACTTGTAAGTTTAGGACAAAAACTAAGAAATTTAATGTTAAAAGTTGCATGCTTTTTTTTTCTCCTGCAGTTGTCAGCATGCACTATGGAAGACATAAGGAGAAGAATAAAGATTTAAAGTTGTCTGAACAAATAAATAATTGAATAATTCCATAGTCCCTCTTCTCAAGGGGAAGGTGACATGAAGAGGAACCACTTTATACCCAATTGAAACACATTTTCAATGAAAACAAACAGAAAGGGTCACTTTGCAAAGACAAAACAAAAGCTAATATATGTTTCATGTTGAACATAAAATAAAAATTAAAATAATGTAGAGAATGTTATTCCCTTTCCTCTGAAAATGTTGCCATAATATGATAAGGAAGTAATAAAGTGCAGAGGTGCTCTTTATAGGGACTCCCCCTCGTAATCAAGGAGACTTCTGAATTAGACAGTAATGCCTGTTCCCCGGGGCAGCCACTTACCACCCTATAGGGAACACTCCATTCTACATTGTCAACCAAGACAGAGCTCAGAATGAGGCAAATGATAGCAGTGAACTGGAAAAAACTTCAAATAAAAATCCTTTTCATTTCAAATTTGGATATATTCAATCCAAACACATATTACATGAGGTCCATTTATACAGAAGCTAAGTAAATAATTTAGGTAGTGACATGAGCCACTCCAGCTTGGAAATCTAGCTGAAACAACTGAACTTCTCTGCCTTCTGGGACCACAATGAAATGTGTGTTACCTTAGCACAAATGTTGCTCATCCAGAAAGAAATGCTAGTATACCTGTTTGGCCTTTCCCACTGTACAGTCTTTCCCAACTTTAACTTGCACCTTAGAAATATGGCTGCATGATTTATGTCAGAAAACAGGTGGCATTTGGTCAGTCACTCCTAGAGAAAGTTATTTTTTTCCTTCTGTGAGAAAATTACAGCTTTGACCTACTAACCTGAAATCTCTTTCTGAAGAATTGCAACAGGTCTTTGAGGGGGAACTACATAATTCTGACCTGGGGGATGAGGTGTCCTCTAAGATACAAAATTTGAATGTAAACCCTTAGTGCTCTAGGCCTTCCCTTTCCAAATACATCTTGTGGCATGATAAGCATTCAATTTTAGCTTCATTGAGAGAACCTCCACTGATCCAATTACATGTTCCGACCCAGCAGTCAGATTTCAGCCTCTGAAAGATTTGCTGAAATTGATATAAACCTCACAAAATATGCACTTCCCACCCCTGAAAGATGAAAGGAGAATTATCTGAAAGATGGAAAAGAATTACTTAGAAAAGTGAATTTCTCTCCTGCCTCTCTGTGGAATAAGCACTCTCTTGGAAAGTATTCTTCCAGCCAACAACAGAATAAGGCCCTTAAGTGAGCATGTGGCTACATAAAGAAACAGCCAGAAAACAACTCTCTTAAACAAATAAACAATTCAGCGCTTGAACTTTATGTTCCTAATCTCTGCCATCATTAATCACATTCAAAGATTGTCTTTAAGAGCCTGAGTGAACTAGTGGGAGGTGGAGGGAAAGGAAAGAAAATAAACTCTTAAGTCCAGTTAAATTTGTGAGATGCATTGAAGATGAGAACCTATCTCCTTTGCCAAAAAGGACTTCAGGAAGCTTGTTGGAGATGGGCAATGTGGATACTATGGGGCAGATACAATAGAAATCACACTATGAGTTAGGAAACAGCCCATGAGCTTAACACTGGATATTACTTCACCATTCTGAAAATAAGTATTATCTGGATTTCAGTAGAAAACCCAAAAAAGAGGTCTGAAAGTACTTCATCAATGTATTTATGCCTTTTGTTTAAGAAAAAGTAAAAAAAAAAAAAAAAAAAAAAAAAAAAAAAAAAAAAAAAAAAAAAAAAAAAAAAAAAAA
>PVKU01008574.1:30941-50423 GCA_004027475.1 Anoura caudifer | reverse complement strand
TTGTAGGCCAGGTCCCCAGTAGGGGGCGCATGAGAGGCAACCACACATTGATGTTTCTGTCCCTCTCTTTCTCCCTTTCTTCCTCTCTCTCTAAAAATAAAATAACTGATGAGAATATAGCTTTTTTGGATGTAAGAATGAGGAAAAGAGGAGGAGACACAAAGAGCAGAAGCCAACTAATATCCCTAGTTCCAGCTTCACATTGCTTTTCTTATCACATCAAAATCGGACATGGAAAGGAGCAATATCTCCCACAGCTGAGAAAAGAGATAAACACTAACAAAAACCCTTAGTGTCTTACCTGCTATTTGTAATTATTTCCTTTCCCTTTTCCAAAACTTCAGATCAGAAATAACTCCATCATCATTTTCACATTTATAGATGAAATGTTCTGTTTCAAAGAAATCTAGTAAGCCTGAGGTCACTGGATTGCACAGGACCATGTTCCATAATGCAGTGATGAGAGTCCATCCCTTAGGGGCCAAGGCTGGGCATCACTGTGTATTTTTTTTATATCCTGCTATGACACAGGAATGTTCCTGATTTATAGCTATTAGTGAAACAATAGAATGTTCTCCTTTTGCCTTTTGCTGTTGTTAGAAAAACCACTGAATGCTTTCTGGCTGCAAACTGTCTTGTTGATTGTAAAGGAGCACTATTCAAGTGATGAAAGCCAGCTGGGTCACTATATGTTTGATGAGGCAATAAGATCTGCATGCTGAGGCTATCACAGGGCAAGAGTTCATCACCAACTCATGGGTATTGCTAGTTTTATCAACAGTATAACTGCCAGCTAAAACCCTTCCCAGAAACTGACCCATTGTTAGACAAAGGAACAAAAAAACAGTTATTTAAATAAATGTCCTATTATGTAGATATCTCATATAGGCTTTTGTCCTTATCCCTAACAGTCAAAATTAACCATATAAATCAACCATACAAATGTGTGTTTTACTAATTGAATAGTCCCTTCCTCAAGAAAAAAAAAAAAAGCAACTTAAAGTTATTATCCTGATACAACTGACTCCTAAATTTCTTTCAACATATTGGAAGTCTGAAGTGTGTATCTTCCTGGGAATATTTGTAGGTTGACACTGTAATAGAGAAATAAGCAAAAGTAAACTGAACAATGAATAGATCAAGGTATGTTGTTACATAATAAATCAGAGTTATGGAAATAGCACTTCTGCTTGGAGAAGGGCCACAATGAAGCACTTAACAGTTTTCATGGAAAAAAATTATATCCTAATGTAATTTTGAATTACTTATATACTGTTCCAATATAATTTCCTTACAGAAAACCACATTGCAACCCTAAATTATGTTTATAATGGCTAGGGACATTAGGCCAGGGAGCATCAGTACACATCACACATGCACCTATCAAAGGACAACTGTCTACTCCAGAGAACATCATTATGTGTTCTGATGTTCCTTTGATGTAAATGAAATGTAAACCCAAGGGGAGCCAGCTGCTGGGGTATTATATAGACACCCAAAGGGTCATCCAGCTTTATATAATCATCTTATTTTAAGTCTTTAGGATGTGAATAAAAGTGCATTCTCTCTGAGGTCATTTCCATAGCAGTTAGCAGCCACTAGCATGTAGATAAAATTATGTGAGTACAAAGCTGACAATGAAATACGCTTTCAATTTTGCACATGGAAAGAGTCAGCTATCAGATATAGCTAAAATTCCAAAATCAAAATTAAGCAATAAACCATAGAATGCAAAGGATAAGAAAAAATAAGCTGAGCAACATGTAGGGGGAATAATAGGAATGAGTTGTGTTTTAACCAAATGAGTCAGTTTTCTTTATTGGATCATACCACACCCTTTTTCTAAGTGTTAATTGAAAAGTTGGCTACAAATATACATATGATATGATTATTTTGTAGCTAAAAACCTCTATGAAACTTGCTAAAACTTTCTGGACAATCGCTCAGATTTTAAATTTAGTCTTAATTACCCTAAATATTATTGAAAAAAATAAAGACATTAGATAATTGGGTGTTTTGTACCTACATAGAGTCCAATTTTAAACCATCCATTGAAGTACAATAAATGTTATAGACTACATAAAGTATAACAGTTTATGATATGCTTTCTAATCATACCATAAATCATTCAGCTCCAAACATAGTTTCTCTTTGTTCCTGCCACACATTAAATTATATTTTACGAAAACGGAGTTCATGGAACCATGATATAGGCAGATAACAGTGAACTTTGAACCTTACATGATTTTAGAGAAAACTGTGTTTGTGTTTTAAATGTACATACAGGAATTTTTCTGCAGAGAAAAGACTCTTTATCCTTTATAAAATCCAATGGTTACCTGACCTTAAAAAAGAGTAAGAGCCCTTCAACCCTGTCTTTCCAGTATAGCCATTTCAGGATATATTTTTATTCTATTCATTTCTCACTGGCAAAGGGATTCTTGTTCCCCACCCCCAGGATAAAAATCAAGAGAGAAGGTGTGAAACAGACTCAGAAAAAAAGATTTACTAAACACAGGATGAGAGGAAAAGGGAGAGGGAGAGAGCTTGATACATCCAGGGAGCACACGCTGACAGAGTATAGCTCCCTGAACTGCTGCTGGGGTCTGACTTATATAGCGCTGGTTTCTTCATTGCAGGTACAGAGTGGATTTCTTTGCTCTTCAGATCCACACCATGGGTTGGCATTGATTCACTCCAACTGGTATATTGAGAGGCTGAAGAAGTAACTAAAGGGCATTCCCACCCACCTGGGGGGAGGCTCAGCCTGTCTCACATTTATTTATTTATTTATTATTTACTAATATTTATTGAGTTACAATGTAGAATACAGTGATAGATAAGCCTGGTGTATTCCTGGGCTTTAGAGTACATTGAGCTAATTTAAAGATGCAGGTGGCAAGAGACGCTATGAATGAATTTCCAGTTGCTAAGCAAACAGGAAGTATTTACAGGAAGTCCAGGGTATCAGGGAAGGTGACTGTGCAATATTCGATATGTTTCAATAGATTATGATTATTATCCTTAATATTTACAAATTATTTCATCTGTGGTCTCTTTACATGGGTTCCTGAGTCCTTTTGACACAATTCTAGTAGCCTTTGAAAGTTTTCTTGATTTCCTAAATAACAAGATATTCTGGTCTGCTCCAGACCTCGAATTAGCCAATTCTCTAAGAAGCTCTAGTCTGTTTTATTAATAAATAATATTTAGAAATAAGAGTCTAGTTGTTAGGGGTTCAAAATTCAAAATTTAAAACTTTTTTTGTTTTAATTGGCATACAATATTATATTAGTTTCAGGTATACCACATAGTAATTACACATATATATACCTTAACTTTACCCTGTTAAGTCTAGTACCAATCTGGCACCCTACATACCTGTTATTCTATTACTGACTATATTCCCTATTCTGTAATTTATATCCTCATGACTATTTGCCCATTTGAACTTCTAAATCCTTTCCATGTTTTTACCCACTCCCCAACTCCCCTCCATGTAGTGACCATCACTTTGTTCTTTGTATCTATGATTGTTTTATTATGTTTTTTTAATATTCCACATATAAGTGAAATCATACACTATTTGTCTTTCTCTATCTCACTTGTTTCACTTAGCATACCATCCAGGTCCACCCACTGTGCTGCAAATGGCCATCTTTCATTCATTTTTATAACTGAGCAATATTCCATTGTATATATGTACCATTCATCTACTGAAACATACTTTGGTTCCTTCTATGTCTTGGCTATTACAAATAATGCTACAATAAACACAGGAGTGTATATATCTTTTCAAATTAATGTTTTGGATTTCTCTGGATAAATACCCAAAAGTGGAATTGTTGGGTCGTGTGGTAGTTCTACATTTTTTTTATTTTCTAAGAAACTGCCATACTGTTTTCCATAGTGCCTAAAATAGTTTACAATCCCACCAACAGTGCACAGGGTTTTCTTTGCTCCACATCCTTACCAACACTTGTTGCTTGTTAATTTATTGATAATAGCTATTTGACAAGTGTTAGATGATATCTCATTGTGGTTTATATTTAATTTTCCTTTTGATTGGTGATAGTTAACATCTTTTCATATGTCTATTGATCATTTCTATGTCAATCTTGGAAAAATGTCTATTCATTACTTTTGCCCATTTTTAATGGGATTGTTTGTTATTTTTATAAGTTTTTATATGTTTTGGGTATTAACCCAATACTGGGTATATAATTTGAAAATATCTTGCCTCATTCAGTAGTTTGCCTTTCTGTTCCTCTGATGGCTTCCTCTACATTGAAAAAAAAAAAAAAAACTATTCAGTTTGCAGTAGTCCCATTTCTTTATTTTTTATTTTTTGTCCTTGCTCTGGGAGACATATTCAAAAAAATATTGGTAAAATGAATCAGAGTTTATTCCTTATCTTTTCTTCAGTGAATTTTATGATTTCAGGTTTTACATTTATGTCTTTACTTTATTTTGGGTTTACTTTTGTATATGATGTAAGAAAGTAGTCTACTTTCAATTTCTTACATGTATCTCTGCAGTTTGCAAACACCATTTATTGAAAAGACTGTCTTTATCTTAAGGGGAAAAATTTTAGTTTTTGCCCATTGATTACAATGTTGGCTGTAGGTTTCTTGTACATGACCTTTATTATGTTGAGGTATGTTCCCACTAGTCCCACTTTGCTGGGTGTTTTTACCATAAATGGGTGCTGGATTTTATCAAATGCTTTTCTAGAATCTATTGATATGATCATGTGATTTTTGTCCTTAATTTTTATGTGGTATATTATGTTCATTGATTCTTGAATATTGTACCATCCTTGCATCCCTGGGATGAATCCCACTTGATCATAGTGTATGATCTCTTTAATGTATTGCTGGATCCAGATCCCCAATATTATGTTGAAGATTTTAGCATTTATGTTCATCAGAGATGATGTTGGCCTGTAGTTTTCTTTCTTTGTTGTGTCTTTATCTGGTTTTGGAATTAGTATAATACTGGCCGTATAAAAAGTCTTCCCTATTTTTGGACTTTTTGGAATAGTTTGAGAAGGATAGGAGTTAGTTTTTCCTTAAATGTTTGGTAAAATTTACCCATGAAGCCACTTAGTCCAGGGCTTTTGCATGCCAGAGTTTTTGAATTACCACTTCAGTTTCACTAGTTGTTATCTGTTTGTCCAGGCTTTCTGCTTCTTCTCAATTCAGCTTTGGAAGACTATATGGTTCTAGAAATTTGTCCATTTCTCCAAGGTTGTTCAGTTTCTTGGCATATAGTTGATCACAGTTATTTCTTACAATCCTTTGTATTTCTGTGATGTATCAGTTATAACTGCTCCTCTTTCATTTCTGATTTTATTTACTTGGGTCCTCTCTCTCTCTCTCTCTCTCTCTCTCTCTTTTTTTTTTCTTGATGAGTCTGGTTAAAGTTTTATCAAATTTGTTTATTTTCTCAAAGAACCAGCTTCTGGGTTTATTGATTCTTTGAATTTTTCTTTTATTCTCTAAGTCACTTAATTCTGCCCTGATCTTGATTATTTCTGTCTTTCTACTCATTCTGGGTCTGTTTGTTGTTGTTCCTCTAGTTCTTGTAGATATAAGGTTAGGTTGTTTATTTGAGATTTTTCTATCTTTAGCTAGGCTTATATTGCTATGAACTTCCCTCTTAAGACTGACTTCACTGTGTCCCATAGTGTCCCTCAGTAAATGAGTGGATCAAAAAACTGTGGTACATTTATACAATGCAATAATACACAGCAGAAACAAAGAAGGAAGCTCTACCTTATGTGATAGTATGGATGGAACTGGATAATATTATGCTACATGAAATAATCCAGTGGGTGAAAGACAAATACCACATGATCTCACCTATAAGAGGATTCTAATGAACAAAATAAACTAATGAACAAGATAGAACCACAGACATGGAAAGAGAGAATGGTCTGAAAGTAACCAGAGGGGAGAGAGAAGGGGGATAATGGTAGAAAGAAAGGGAAGGTACTATACAGAGAACATGTATGAATGACTCACAGACATAGACAACACTGTAGGAATTGACTGTGGGAATGGGGGTTGGAATGGGCAGAGGAGGGCAAAGGGCAAGGGGTTGGTACAACTCTAATAGAATAAAAAATGACAAAAAATGAAAAGACAGTCTATACCCCACAGTATATTCTTGCCTCCTTTGTCATAGAATAATTGATGATAGAGGCATGGGTTTATTGCTGGTCTCTCCATTCTGCTCCATTGATCTCTGCCTGATTTTTGCTAGTTCCATGCTGCTTAGATGATTATGGCCATGTACTATAGTTTAATATCAGGTAGAATGATACCTCCAACTTTGTGCTTCTACTCAAGATTGCTTTGGGTATTCAGGGTCTTTCACAGTTTTATATAAATTTTAGAATTATTTTTCTAGTTCTGTGAAATATACCATTGCTATTTCAATAAGGATTGCATTGAATATACAGATTGCTTTGGGTAATACAAATATTTTAACAATGGTGAGTCTTCCAATCTATGAGCATGGTATATCCTTCCATTCATTTGTGTCTTCTTCAATTTATCTGTGATTAATTACTTCCTTGGTTATATTTATACTTTTTGATGTACTTGTAAATGGGATATCTTTTCTTAAATTCATTTTCTGATAGTTTATTGTTGATTTATAAAAATGCAATTAATTTCTAAATACTAATTTTTGTATCATTCTTCTTTACTGAATGCATTTATTAGTTCTAATTTTTTTTTGGGGGGGAGTACATTCTTTAGGTTTTCTCTTTATGGTAGTATGTCATATGCAAATAATGACAGTTTTACTTTTTCCTTTCCAATTAGATGCCTTTTATTTCTTTTTTTGTCTCATTGCTTAGGACTTTCAATATTATGTCAAAAAAAAAGTGATGAAGGTAGACGCACTTGTCTCGTTTCTGATCTTTAAAGGAAATATTTTTAGTTTTTTTCCTGTTGAGTATGATGTTAGGTATGGGATTTTCTTGTATGACCTTTGTTATGCTGAGGTATGTTCCCTCTACTTTATTTTGCTGAGATTTTAAATCATATATGAATATTTGATTTTGTCAGTTGCTTTTTCTGCATGTATTAATATGATCATGTGCTTTTTTTCTTCATTTATTTTATGTGGTGTAGCATGTTAATTGATTTGTGGATATTTTTTAATTTTTATTAAAAATTATTTATCTTTATTTTTATTGTTAACACTATTATAGATGTCCCCTTTTTTCCCCTTTGCCCACCTCCACCCAAGTCCACACCCACCCCTTCCCTCTGGTCAGCACCACACTGTTGTCTGTGTGTATGGCTTATGTATGTGTGTTTTTTGGCTAATCTTTTCACCTTCTTTCATCCAGTTTCCCCCATTCCCATTCCCTCTGACAGCTGTCAGTGTATTCCATATAAACCAAATTGCATCCTAGGATTAAATGGCACTTGATCACAGTATATGATTCTTTTAATGTATTGCTGAATTTGGTGTGCTGATACTTTATTGAGGACTTTTGCATCTGTGTTTATTAGGAATATTGTTATTTAAATTATGTTTGGTAGTTTCTTTGTCTGGTATTAGTTGTGTCTCATGGATTTTTGATCATTGTGTTTTCCTCTTCATAGTTCTCAACATACCTCTAATTTCTTCCTTGACCTCATTGTTACCCCAATCATTGTTTAGTAGTGTGTTTTCTTCTTTTAATTGATTCTAGTTTCATACCATTGTGATCAAAGAATATACTAGTTATGATTTCAATCTTAAATTTATTGAGACTCTTTGTATCTTAACATGTGGTCTATCTTGGAAAATGTCCCATGTTTACTTGAAAAATAATGTACATTCTGATTTGGGGGTATGAAATACTCTGTTTACACCAATTAATTCTCTCTGTTACAATGTGGCATTTATGGCCACTGTTTCCTCACTAATTATCTATCTAGACAATTTATGTATTGCTATCAGTGGGGTGTAAGTTCCCTTACTATTTTGTTACTGTTGGTCTGCCCCTTTGTGACTGTCAATATTTGCTTTCCATATTTAGGTGCTTTCGATGTTGGTGTGTAGATATTTACAAGAGTTATATTCTCTCCTTGGATTTATCTTTTTATCATTATGTAATGCCCTTGTTACAGCCTTTTTTACAAAATCTATTTTGTCTGACATAAGTATTGATACCCCAGCTTTATTTTTGTCCTCTTTGCATGACATATATTTTTATCCATCCCTTTACATTCAGTCTCTGTGTCTTTGGATATAAAGTAAAAGACAGCATGTGTATGGGGCTTTTTTAATCCATTCAGCCATACTATGTGATTTGAAGGAACATTTAGTTAATTTACAATTAAAGTAATTATTGATAGGTATGTAGCTTTTTTCATTGTATTGTTTCCTGATTGTTTTTATTGTAATCTGTTCCTTTCTTATTCTCTTGCTCTCTTCTCCTGCATGTTCATGACTTTATGTTTGAATTCCTTTCCCTTTATTTCTTGTATACCTCTTATAGGTTTTTAGTTTTTTGTTACCATGTACTTCCTACATACCAAGCTATGTTTACAGTTTATTTTAGGCAGATGGTCACTTAAGTTTGAATACGTTCTAAAGTCACTACAATTTTTACAGAATTCCCTCCATATTTATGTATTTATTACTGTTTTTTACTTCTTTGTGTTTTACCCTTAATTTGTAATTGTGTATACACATAATCTGCTTAATTTTGTCTTTTACCATTTGTAATAGCTTTACAATCGGTTGTTCCACTGTTTACTAAGTATTTGCCTTTGTCAATGAGGATTTTTTATTTCCTATATTTTCTTTTTAAATAAATAAATTATATTTTTGGTCCTTTCTATTTTTTTCTCTCTATATTTTTGTATATTATCCTTCCTATATATTTTTTCAAATAAATAAATTATATTTATTTTTGGTCTTTTTTACTTAAAGAAGTCCCCCTAACATTTCTTGTTATGATGGTTTAGGGTGATGAACTTCTTTAGTTTTTGCTTGTCTGGGAAACTCTTTATCTGCCCTTCAATTCTAAATGGTAACCTTCTTGGGTAGAGTAATATTGCTTGTAGATTTTTGTCTTTCATTGTTTTAAGTATTTCATGGCATTCCCTTCTGGCATGAAAGTTTCTGCTAAAAAATTAACTTATAGACTAATGGGAGCTCCCTTGTATATAACTAGCTACTTTTCTGTTGTTACTTTTAATTTTCTCTTTATCTTTACATTTTGTCATTTTAATTATGATGTTTCTTGGTGTGGGCCTCTTTGGGTTCATCTTGTTTGGGATTTTCTGCACTTCCTGGACTCATATGTCTATTTCCTTCTCCAGGTTTGGGAATTTTTTTTGTCAATTCATTTAAAAAATAAATACATTTATAAATACATTTAATATGTATTTTAATGTATTTATAAATAAATACACTTATTTCCTCAAATGTATTTTCAATTCATTTCTTTCTCTTTTCAACCTCTAGGATTCCTAAAATGTGAATTTTGGTATGTTTTATGTTGTTCCTTAAATTATCCTCACTTTAATTTTTTTTCTTTTTGTTGTTCCAAATGGGTATTTTCTGATATCCTGTCTTCCAGATTGCTTATTGATTCTGTGCTTCATCTAATCTGATCTTGGTTTTTTCCAATGTGTCTTTCATTTCAGTTATTATAAATTTTTAATGTTTTCTGTCTCTTTGTTGAAGCTCTCACTGAGTTCATCTATTCTTATCCCAAGGTCATTGAGTGTCATTATAACCAGTATTTAACTCTTTATCTGGTATATTGCTTGTCTCTGTTTTTATTTAATTCTTTTTCTGGAGTTTTATCCTATTCTTCCATTTCAGACATGTTTCTTTTTTTCCTCATTTTGGCTGACTCTCTGTTTACTTGTATTTATTAGGTAGATCTGCTGCCGCATCCAGTCTTAAAAGAGTGGCCTTAGTGGCAGTCTCAATGGTCACCTGAGCCAATTACTCCAAAGGTGTCTTCCGTGTGTGCTATGTATGCCCTCTTATTATAGATGGTCTTGACTGCTGTGGCACATCAGTAATGGGATTGACCCTCAGCCTGACTGGTTGTGAGGGCTGGCCATGACTCCATTGGATGAGCTGTTGTGAGGGGCTGACTCTGTGGACTGGAAGTTGCTTTACCGGGGGACTGGTGTCACTGAGGCTGCCCTTTGTGTCTGCTCATTATGGCGCTGTGATGTGGTCTAAAGTTGGCTGCTGAGTATATTCAGTCTCAAGTCTCTTGGGAGGTGGTCTGATGCTAGCCAAAAATAACCTTCACTTTTCCTAAATTTGGGGCCACATGACAGAGGCCACACTGCAAGCCAAGGCTGACTGCCAAGTTTGCCTGGCTTGAGATCCTACAGTGTGTGCTATAGTGCAAGATGAGGCCTGCTTCCTCTTGTGTCAAATTTGTGGCCACTTGGTTGAGCTACACTGCAGGCCAACACTGACCTCCATTTCTGCCTAGTTTCAGTTCACCCGGTGGAAGTTACAATGCAAGTTGAGGCTAGTGACTGCCTATGTTGAACTTGGGTTATCTTGGCAGGAGATACAATGCACAATGAGACAGGCTGTTGCTTGTGTGGGTTTTGTGGATTATTGAAAGAGTCTACAGCATGAGACAGAGGTAGCTACCACTTATGTGGGGCCTGTGGACCTTGAGAGAGTTTGTAGCATAAGGTGAGGTTGGCCACCATTCATGTGAGGTTTACATATTTAGGGGAGAGTCCACAGCACAAACTAGGCAGGCTGCTTGTGAAGAACTGATAAAAAAGTTGGCGTGAGTACAGTCTCAGGGAGATGCTGGGGTGGTAAGAATGGTGTAAACAGGTTAATAGAGAGTAACATATATTGTTACTGCCTATGCTGGGCCCGCTGGGTGGGAAAAGAGGTCAAGAAAGAAGTAATGGGTCTTGCCAGGGGTGTGTCCTTCCCCTAAGAAAGTTCACCCAATCTCTGCCCTTCCAGTCCTCATGTATAGTTAGTCAATTTAGTCCTTCCCCTTATATCACTGGCTCTTTTGGAGCTGCTGCTCCTGTGCTGGAGCTTTGAGCAAGTGAGTATGTGTGTATGTAGGCCCTTTAAGAGCAACATCTAGGTCTCCTGCAGCCCTGTAGCCTGTTGTCTCTCTTGGACATAATCATTGTTGATTTTCACAGCCAAATATTATGGGGACTCCTTTCTTGGCACAAGTTCTCTAGGCTGGAGAATCTGGTGTGAATCTGCTTGCTCCTCAGTGGGAGCCTCTGTGCAGCGCATCTTTTTCTCCCATTATTAATTACCACACTGTTGGTATGGGACCTTCTCAATCAGCTTCTCCACTCCTCCTACCCATCTTGATGTGGCTTCTTCTTTATATAATTATTTATAGGAGTTCTGTTCAGTTAGTCTTCAGGTGGTTCTCAGTGATGGTTATTATATAATTTAGTTTCAGTTTTAACGTGACCATGGGAGGAGGTGAGCTCACAGTTTTCCTACTCTTCCATCTTGACTCTGCCCAAAATTCAATATTTTTAAAATTATAAAAAGGAGTTCAACTTTACATGGAGAATTTAGTTTCCAAAATCATATAGTTAAGTAAAATAAGCCAGGTAGTGAAAGACAAATGCCACATGATCTCACCTTTAAGTGGAACCTGATCAACAAAGCAAACAAGCAAGCAAAATATAACCAGGGACATTGAAATTAAGGACAAACTGACAATAATGAGAGGGGAGGTGGGAGAGGATAATAGGTGGAAAAGAGGGAAGGGTTTTCAGGAGCAGCTATAAAGGACACATGGGCAAAACCAAAGAGGGGTGGAATCAAGGGAGGGAGGTGGGGATGACTGGAGTGGAGGGAGTGGTGGGCACTAAATGCAGACAATGGTACTTGAACAACAATAAAAAAATAAAAATAAATAAATAAAATATTTTAAAAAGAGAAAAAAATATATACAGCAAGAAGTAATAAGAAGAAAATATATCTAAACTCAAACCCAAAGTCCACCAGCTTCAAGCTACTTAACCTATCTTAGGTTATCCCTTCATATCCAAAATAGAGATATCATTACTTCTTTTAGGGTTGTGGTTGAGAGTAAAAGAGGAGATGTAGTTAAAGCAGCTGGTACTTCACATGTGACTGCATATATTGTATTTCATTGCATTTAAAAGGCCATAGATTGCAAGATGTCCATTGGCTTCCATGGCTATGCATTGTCATTAGATTAAAGGCCTTCCCCATCAACGTTTGCATAACTGGCCCCATCCACCAGCTTCAAGCATTTGTACAAGTTGTTCTCTCTGCTAGAGCACTCTCCATGGAGTTCATTCCTCTATTATTCAGATTTCATTTTAAGTATCTCTCTCTGGCAAAGAAAATAAAGACTTCTTTGTTTTGTCCTCTCAGTATATGATACAGGAAGTTTTTGTTTTTCAACAGTGTTATTGGATCATTTCTCCCCATAATCACCCAAATATAAGATTATGCGTAAAATCTCTGTTTGAAACTTGAAGATCAATGAGTCAAACTTCATATAATTGCACATTAGGGAGGGCCAATGGCAAGAATGTTCTACAGCCTTTCCATTAAAGCATTATCAGTTGTATCAATGGAATATCATTTTTAGCATGGCAGTGGAAATTTTGAAAAAGATTATTTCTTCCCAAATTTTGGTAATATCATTAATACATTTTATAAACAAATGTTCTTATTAAAGTTAATCTAGAAGCATCTCTAAAATGATCATAAACATTTCAGGCTTTAGAATTATATGCCACTAGGTGAAAATACTGATTTCACTAATTATTAGGTATGCATCAAGGGGGAAACTACTTAAAACATCTGGACATCAGTTTTTTTTGCTAAAGTAGTCAGCTCCTGTCTCATAAAATTTTCCTAAGTATTAAACAGGATAATGTAGGTAAAACAATTAGAATATTGCCTGTAGGACTTCTGCTTCCAACCAAGATAAAATAGCAAAGGCCAATTTGTTCCCCCGGCTAAAACAACAAAAAAAATCCAAAAAATATATGAATGAAAGATGTCCAAAACAGTGAGACACACAACAAAGAATATAACCCCAAAAGACAGGAATAAAACCATGAAAGCCCTGATATTGTCCAGCTGACAACTCTGAGATAGCTCTTTGGCCACATCTCAGGAAGGAGAATCCAGGCAGAGGTTGGTGGACACCTAAATCAAGAAGAAACTGAGATTCCATGGAGACAAGGAAAGGTAGCACTGGCAGAACTGGAAAGAAAAAACACTGTAAATCTGCAAAAATCCCTTTCATGTAATCAGTTTAGTACTGATAACTACAGTGTAGCTGTAGAAAATAGCATCTGGAAGCAATAGAAGTCAGAGTACCAACCTTTCACATAATGTTGAAAATTGTGTCTGTTCCCACCAGCCAGAGTGGAAAAAAATCATGACTCACCAGACGTTGGATAGAGTACTCAGAATGGTTTTAACTCCATAATGGGAAGAAACAGGTTTTAATAGGGTTTAACTCCATAGCCCAAATAGAGTACTGCCTGGTCCCACCCACAAAATCTTAAAAAGTGAGACATGAAAGGATCAAAATATTCCAAGTAACTTAACTGGAACAAAGTTCAAGAATATCTATAAGACCTTGGCTGGTATGGCTCAGTGAATTGAGTGCCGGCCTACGAAGCAATGAGTCGCTGGTTTAATTCCCAGTCAGGGCACATTCCTGGGTTGTGGGCCAGGGCTCCAGTAGCGGGTGTGCAAGAGGCAACCACATGTGATGTTTCTCTCCCTTCCTCTCTGTCTAAAAAATAAATAAATAAAATCTTTCAAAAAAGAATATCTATAGGAACTTACAATATTGAATACCCAACAATATAAAATTCACAATGTCTAGTACACAATTAAAAATTGCCAGGCACAAAATGAAGCTGAAAAATATAACCATAATGAGGATCAAAATCAATAAACCAAAAACAACTGACACAGATGTTAAAATTAGTAGAAAACATTAAAACAGTTATTATAACTATATAATGTGAC
The DNA here is from genome assembly GCA_004027475.1 of Anoura caudifer. Lineage (NCBI taxonomy): Eukaryota > Metazoa > Chordata > Mammalia > Chiroptera > Phyllostomidae > Anoura > Anoura caudifer. Next base: position 36,404 of record PVKU01008574.1, on the reverse strand, counting down.
TGTTACTATAACATGTTCAAAAAGATAGAGATATAGAAGATATAAAATATGATCAAAATTAAACTTCTATAATTGAAACTGCAATGTCTGAAGTGAAAAAGATACTGTATGGAATTGATGGCAGAATAGACATTGTTGAAAAAATTTGGTGAACTTGAAAACATAGAAATAAAAACAATCCTAAATGAACCACAGGGGGAAAAAAACTAATCATAAACAATGAACAGGGCATCACTGAGCTGTGGGGAAACATCTGAATAAAAGTTCCAAAAGTAAGGAATGAGAATAGAAAACAATTTTAAAAAAATAATAAATTTTTCTAAATTTGATATGAACTATAAACTTACAGATCAAAGAAACACATTGAAAACTCAAGCAATAAAAGAAACTAGAGCAAGACACATTATTAAGTTGTTCAAAACTAATAATAGAGTATCTTTAAAGCAGCCAAAAAGTAAATAAAGAAGACATTATAGAAGACCAAAGAGAAGTGTGATAGCAGATTTCTAGCCAAACCATTACCAACAAGATACAGGGAAGCAACATGTTTAAAATACAGAAGCAAAAACCTACTAACATAGAATTCTGTTCAGGAGAGAGGAGAATAAGCTTTCAACAATAAAGGCTAAGTAGAGACTTTTGAAGACCTACAAAAACTGAAATAATTTATCACCAGCCAACTAATACTACAAGAAATGATAAAGAAATATTTTCAGGCAGTCAGTTCATTGAGAGAACATCAACATCATAAATATTTATGGACCTAGTAAAAGAGCTTCAACATAATGCCAATAGAACTGGAAGCAAAAAAAAAAAAAGCATAGGACTACAAGATGATTTTATGAAAGAAAATTTAATAAATTAGATTTTATTAAAATTAAAAACTTTTTCTCTGAAAAAATACACTGTTAAGAGAATCACAAATCAAGTCACAGAGTAGGAGAAAATACTTCCAAAACACATCTGATTAAATACTAAATATACAAAGAACTCTTAAAACATAAAAATAAACAAATAACCCAGTTTAAAAATGGACAAAATTATTGAACCCTTCACCAAAGAAGATGTGCAGATGGCAAATAAGCATTAAAAAGATGTTTATTATAATTTTTAGGAAAATCAAAACTAACACAAGAATGATATTATTACACATGTATCAAAATAGTTAATACTCAAAAAATAAAACTAATAATATCAGATTTTGGTGATGATACAGAGCGACAAGAAATCCAACTTATAACTGAAAGGAATACAAATGATAGCTACTTTACAAGATTGTTTGGATATTTCTTACAAAACTAAACATGTTCTTACCATATAATCCAACAGTTGTACTCCTACTGAATGAAAATTTATGTCCCCTGAAAACTGCACACAAATGTTTTGTTTCCAGAATTTTTCCATAATCACCCAAAATAGAAGAAACCAAGATGTTCTTTAACTAGTAAGTAGAAAAACAAACTGTGGTACAAACATACAACTGAATATTATTCAGTGATAAAAAGTAATAATATATAGATTTGAATAAAACCATAGATGAAACTTAAGTACATACTGCTAAGTGAAAAATGTCAGCTTGAAATTGTTGTATATCTTTGTGATTTCATTTATATGATAATTCTGAATAAAGCAATCTTACAGACTTGGAAAACAAATCAGTGGATGCTAGTAGTTTGGGGAGGGGGAATATTTGAAAGGAGAAGTACAGAAATATTATAAAGCGGAGAAGTATTTTATGATACTGTATTGGTCTATATATGACTCTATCCATATATCAAAATTCATAGACTTTTACAGCACCAAGAGAAAACATTCATATATGCAAATTTTGGGACTATAACCCAAGAATCCTGAATCATCAATTCAGAAGAACCTATGCATCCCAATGTTCATAGCAGCATTATTTACAGTAGCCAAGTGCTGGAAACAGCCTAAGTGCCTATCAGCAAATGAGTGGATCAAAAACTATGGTATATTTACACAATGGAATACCATGCAGCAGAAAAAAAGAAGGAACTCCTACCCTTAGCTTCAGCATGGATGGAACTGGAGAGCATTATGCTGAATGAAGTAAATCAAGCAGTGAAAGACAAATACCATACGATCTCACCTATAAGTGGCACCTAATCAAGAAAACAAAAAAAAAATGAGCAAGATAGAGCCAAAGATATGGAAATAAAGAGCAAACTAACTGTGACCAGAGTGGAGGAGAGGTGGGGATAACGGGGGAAAGAAGGGAAAGGGGCAAGCAAAGGAACATAAATAGAGGACTCAGTGGCACAGATGATAGCAGGGGGATTGACTACTGGAGTGCAGTGGGACAGGGTAGGGATGAGCAATGGGGAAAAAGGCAGAACAACTGTAACTGAACAACAATAAAAACCTATTTAGGAGTTCAGGGAATCCAAAGATGAAATACAGAATTGACAAAGGAATATATTTTACAAATGTTTGAAACAACTCAGGTAAAAGGAGTATAGGAAAAAGTGGTGCTCACCCAATTGTAGAAATGAATGAAGACTATAAAACAAAGGTAAAAGAATCTGCTTAGTTATATAATACTACTCTAGTTGATAAAGTTGTTTTCATAGGAGTTTGGGTAAACAATTCTGAAACCACTATCCATGTATACTGCAATTGGACAATCAAGTGAATGGGTGACAGATGGTGGAAGCCAGGTTTCTCACTGATGGAGTGGGAAGTTATATCGAAAAGTAGAATGTTCTGTATGGTAATGAATGGAAGTTTGAGATGTAAATATAGGCTCATGTTTAGCTTAAAAATATGCAGGTGGTTAGAAATATTTATACATGTAAGAACATAGATTAGTATATGCTCACATTTCTTGATCTGTCAACTAAGAGGGTATAGAAGCAATAACATTCCAGTAGTATTATGCATACCTACCATCCAGATCTTGGTTTTAAATATCATTCTCAAAAAAAAAAAAAGGAACAAGAGCTCATTAGAAATGGATGATTCTAGGCACAGGGCAGAAAATACGTAATACAAGTTTGATACATCTTGTTGTGTGAGAAAGTAATGATGTCCTAAATAATAATCACCACCACAAAACAAAATAAAAGATGTCAGGATATGAAAAAAGAGATATAGAAGCTAACTGAATAGGTTCCCAGTTTTCAATGCCAAGACAATTTGAACAACAGAATAACCCAAAGTATAAAGAAAATGTGTGACTCCATAATGATATAAAGTATTCAATATATAAATAAATAGAGGAGAATAGATAAAATTCTAATAGAGAAGAATTCCAAACATTTATGTAGGCTTGTCCCTTCAAAAAATTGGACATATCTCTCCACTCTTTAAGTGTGGGCTTTACACAGTGACTTCCAAAAAATATAGTATTGAAAGAGAATGGTAGTGATGGCAGAGGTAACTTTACAGTAAAAGAACCTAACAAATACATCAGCCAGGTAATCAAGGTAATGTCAGAAGTGATGTCATTTTGATTGTGAGTATCCTTAACATGATGTGATGAAAATGGCCTTTTACCTCTGTGACCTTTCTCCCCAAATTGATAACACCAATCTAATTATGATAAAAGACATCAAAAAATACAAAAAGAGGAACATTCTGTAAAAATACCTGCCCACTACTCCTAAAACTGTTGATTTTATCAAAAATAAAGGGAGTCTGACTTCTCCAAGAAGGACATACAGAGGATCCAGAGACACATGAAAAGATGCTCAATATCGCTTGCTATCAGAGAGATGCAAATTAAAACCACAATGAGATACCACTTCACACCTGTCAGAATGGCCATCATAAAAAAAGCAACAAACAACAAGTGTTGGAGAGGTTGTGGAGAAAAGGGGACCCTAGTACACTGTTGGTGGGATTGCAGACTGGTACAACCACTATGGAAAGCAGTATGGAATTTTCTAAGAAAACTAAAAATGGATCTACCTCTTGACCCAGCAATCCCACTGCTAGGATTATATCCTATGAACCCTGAAACACTAGTCCAAAAGAACCTATGAAACCCTATGTTCATAGCAGCACAATTTACAATAGCCAAGTGTTGGAAGCAACCTAGGTGCCCATCAGTAAATGAATGGATCAAAAAACTATGGTAAATTTAAACAATGGAATTCTATGCAGCAGAAAGAAAGAAGGAGCTCCTACCCTTTGCAACAGCATGGATGGAACTGGAGAGCTTCATGCTAAGTTAAATAAGCCAGGCAGTGAAAAAAAAATACCATATGATCTCACCTTTAACAGGAACCTAATCAACAAAATAAAGAAACAAACAAAATATAACCAAAGACACTGAAATTGAGAACAGACTGACAGTCACCGGAGGGGAAAGGGGAGGGAATTTCAGGGGAAACAGGGAAGGGTTTATAGGAACAAGTATAAAGGACACATGGATAAAAACTGGGGGGGTGGAAATGGGAGGGAGGTGGGGAGGGCTGGGGCGGTGGGCTGGGATGGGAGTAAAAGACAGAAAACTGTACCAGAACAACAATTAAAATAAATTAAAAAAATAAAGAGAGTCTGAAAAATTGTCCTAGACAAAAGTATAAATAGATAGGATGTTGAAATGTGATGTGGTATTCTAAATGTGAGGAAACAGGTAAAAACTAAAGAAATATAAAGTATGAACTTTAGTGAATAACGTAACAATATTGATATATTAAATGTGACAATAGTGTGATGATTGCTGGGGAAGGGAGGTATAAGGTGACTAAATAGTAAGGGGCAAGATACAATAAAAGTTGAATTTAAAATGTGACAATATTAACAATACAGGAAACTGAATGTGGGGTATACAGAAATCACCTGTACAATGTTTGCAACTTTTCTGTAAATTGAAAACTATTGTAAAATAAAAAGCTTATGAAAACAAGAATTATTTTTTAAATAGTGCTTGGCATGTTTATTATATCACTAAATTTTTATCCACTATTAATTATTATGTATTATCTACAATATTTATTAATAATCATCAATTACTATTTTTATTTATTTTATTTTTTATTGTTTTTCAGTTACAGTTGTCCCCATTTTCCCCTGTTACTCTCCCCTGCCCTTTACACCCCCCACCTTTCATTTTTTACCTTGACTTGACACTTCCCCTTCTTTCCCCCATATCCCCACCCCTCTCTGCTCTGGTCACCATCAGTTTGTTCTTTATTTTTTTTATTTTTTTATTTTTTTAATTTATTTTAATTTTTGTTCTTGTACAGTTTTCTGTCTTTTGCTCCCATTCCAGCCCACCACCCCAGCCCTCCCCACCGCCCTCCCATTTCCACCCCCGCTAGTTTTTGTCCATGTGACCTTTATACTTGTTGCTCCAAACCCTTCCCCTTTCCCCCTGAAATTCCCTCCCCTCTCCCCTCTGGTGACTATCAACCCCTTCTCAATTTCAGTGTCTTTGGTTATATTGTGCTTGTTTGTTTGTTCTGTTGATTAGGTTCCTGTTAAAGGTGAGATCAT
>PVKU01008574.1:0-30841 GCA_004027475.1 Anoura caudifer | reverse complement strand
TCTTAGTTCCCTTAGCATAATGCTCTCCAGTTCTATCCATGCTGTCGCTTCGAAGGGTAGGAGTTCCTTCTTTCTTTCTGCTGCATAGAATTCCATTGTGTAAATGTACCAAAGTTTCTTGATCCATTCATTTACTGATGGGCACCTAGGTTGCTTCCAACACTTGGCTATTGTAAATTGTGCTGCTATGAACATTGGGGTGCATAGATTCTTTTGGATTGGTGGTTCAGGGTTCTTAGGATATAATCCTAGCAGTGGAATTGCTGGCTCAAAAGGTAGACCCATTTTTAGTTTTCTTAGAAAATTCCATACTGCTTTCCATAGTGGTTGTACCAGTCTGCAATCCCACCAACAGTGCACTAGGGTCCCCTTTTCTCCATGACCTCTCCAACAGTTGTTGTTTGTTGCTTTATTTATGATGGCCATTCTGACAGGTGTGAAGTGGTATCTCATTGTGGTTTTAATTTGCATCTCTCTGATAGCAAGCAATATTGAGCATCTTTTCCTTATTTCCATGTCTTTGGTTCTATTTTGCTCACTTTTTTGTTTCGTTGTTTAGATGTCACTTATAACTGAGATCATATGGTATTTGTCTTTCACTGCCTGGCTTATTTCACTTAGCATAATGCTCTCCAGTTCCATCCATGCTGTAGTTAAGGGTAGGAGTTCCTTCTTTCTTTCTTCTGTGTGGTACTCCATTGTGTAAATGGATAACATTTTTTTCATACACTAATTTTATTGATAGCCACTTAGGCTGTTTCCAGCACTTGGCTACTGTAAATAATGCTGCTATGAACATTGGGATGTATAGGTTCTTTTGACTGGTATTTCAGAATGCTTAGGGTATAATCCCAGCAGTGGAATTGCCAGGTCAAAAAGGCAGTTCCATTTTTAGCTTTTTGAGGAAATTACATATTGTTTTTTATAGTGGTTACACCAGGCAGCATTCCCATCAATATTACACTAGGGTTCTCTTTCCTCCATAACCTTGCCAGCACTTGTTGTTCATTGATTTGGTTATTATGGTCATTCTGTATATCATTGTGGCTTTAATTTGCATCTCTTTGATGGCTAGTGATGATGGACAACCTTTCATAGGTCTCTGGGCCCTCTGTATGTTCTCCTTGGAGAAGTACCTGTTCACATCCTTTGCCCATTTTTTAATTGGGTTGTTTGTCTTCCTGGAGTGGTGTCATGTGAGTTCTTTATATATTTTGGATATCAAAACCTTGTCCAAGGTATCACTGACAAACATATTTTCCCAAATGGTTCATTCTCTTTTCATTTTGATGATGTTTTCTTTAGCCATGGAGAAGCTTTTTAATTGATATATTCCCATTTGTATATTCTTTCCTCTAAATCCCTTGCTCTAGGGAACGCATCATTGAAAATATTGCTGCATGGAATATCTGACATTTTCCTGCCTATAGTCTCCTCTAGGACTTTTATGGTGCTGTGACTTATATTTAAGTCTTTTATCCATCTTGAGTTTATTTTTGTGTATGGTGTAAGTTGGTGGTCAATTTCATTTTTTTGCATGTGCTTATCCAGATCTCCCAAAACCATTTATCAAAGAGCCAATTATTACTCCATTTTAAGTTCCAGCCCCTTTTGTCAAATATTAACTGATTGTATTGAAATGGGTTTGTTTCTGGGCTCTCCATTTTGTTCCATTGATTGATGTGTTTGTTCTTATGCCAGTACCAGACTGTTTTGATCACAATGACCTTGTAATATAGTTTGATAACAGGTATTTAAATCCCTCCTATTTTGTTCTTCTTTCTCAAAATTCCTGAGGCAATTTACGGTCATTTTTGGTTCCATATAAATTTTTGATGTGTTTGTTTGATATCTGTGAAATATGTCATTAGTTTTTTGATTCTATAAATTGCTTGGGGTAGTATGGACATTTTGATGATGTTAAGTCTTCCAATTCATGAACATGGTATATGCTTCCACTTATTTGTATCTACCTTAATTTCTTTCTTCAGGCTTCTTTAGTTTTCTGAGTATAGGTCTTTTACTCAGGTTGATCCCTAGGTACTTTATGTTTCTTGTTGCAATAGCAAATGGGATATTTTTTCTAATTTCTGTTTCTGATATTCCATTGCTGGTGCACAGAAATGCCTTCGATTTCTGAATGTTGACTTTGTATCCTGCTGCCATGTCAAACTCAGTTATTAGGTCAAGTGGTTTTTTGGTAGAGTCTATAGGGTTTTCTATGTACACTATTATGTCATCTGCAAATAATGTCAGTTTTACTTCCGCCTTTCCAATTTGGATGACTTTTATTTATTTTTCTTGTCTGATAGCTGTGGCTGCAATTTCCAATGCTATGTTGAATGGAACTGGTGAAAACCGATACCGTTGTCTGGTTCCTATTTTAGTGGGAAAACTTTTAGTTTTTGCCTGTTGAGTATGAGGTTGGCAGTAGGCTTCTTGTATATGGCCTTTATTATGTTGAGATATGCTCCCTCTACTCCCACTTTGCTAAGTGTTTTATCATAAATGGGTACTGTACCTTATCAAATGCTTTTTCCACATCTATTGGTATGATCATGTGATTTTTGTCTTTCCTTTTGTTTATGTGATATATTATGCTTACTGATTTGCACACATTGTTCCACCCTTGCATCCCTTGGATGAATCCTACTTGATCATGGTGTATGATTTTTTTAACGTATTACTGGATGTGGTTTGCCAATACTTTCTTGAGGATTTTAGCATCTATGTTCATCAGCAATAATAGCCTGTAGTTTTCTTCTTTGTTGGGTCTTTGTCTGGTTTTGGGATTAGGATGATGCTGGCTTTGTAAAAAAAAAAGTTTGGGAGTCTTCCATCTTCTTGGATTTTTTGGAATAGTCTGAGAAGGATAGGGTTTAGCTCCTGCTTAAATGCTTTGAAAAACTTCTGTGAAACTGTCCAATCCAGCGCTTTTGTGTGACTGGAGTTTTTTATTACTGCTTCAGTTTTACCAGCTGTTATCAGTTTGTCCAGGCTTTCTTCTTCTTGACCAAGTTTTGAAAGATTATATTTTACTAGACATTTGTCCATTTCACCCAGGCTTTCAAATTTCTTGGCATATAGTTGCTCGTAGTAATTTCTTACAATCCTTTCTATCTCTGTGGTATCAGGTGTAATTGCTCCTCTTTCATTTCTAATTTTGTTTATTTAGTTCCTCTCTTTTTTTTCTTGATGAATCTGGTTAAAGGCTTTGTCAATTTTGTTTGTCTTTTCAAAGAACCAGATCCTGGATTTGTTGATACTTTAAATTGTTCTTTTAGTCTCTATATTATTTAATTCTCCTCTGATCTTGACTATTTCATTCCTTCCTTCATTTGTTGTTGTTCCTCCAGTTCTTGTAGATGTAGGATTAGTTTGTTTATTTGAAATGTTCCTATCCTTTTTAGGTAGGCCTGTATTTCTATGAAATTCCCTCTCAAGACTGCCTTCGCTGTGTCCCATAGATTTTGGAATATCATATGTTCATTTTCACTTGTTTCCAGGAACTTTTTATTTCTTCCTTGACTTCATTTTTAATCCATTCATTGTTTAATCCCATGTTATTCAATCACCATGAGTTTGAATGATTTTGAGTCTTTTCCTTGAGGTTGGTTCTAGTTTCAAGCCCTTGTGGTCCCAGAAAATGCTTGATATGATTTCAATTTAAATTTGCTGAGTCTTGTATTGTGTCCTATCATTTGGTCTACCTTTGAAAATATTGCATGTGCATTTGAAAAAGAATGTGTATTTTGCTTCTTTGGGATGAAATGTTCTGTATATTTCATTAAGTCCATTTGATCTAGTGCACCACTTAGTTCCACAATATCTTTGTTGATATTTTGTTGGAAGATCCATCTATTATTGACAGTGAGGTGTTAATTAAGTACAATTAAGTTCCTATTTGTTTAAGCATTTATTCATTTTATTGTCAATGAGAATCTTGTACTAAAGATTTGAATTTCTTAAAATAAAGTGGTACATTAATAGTCAAATCAGTTATAAGAGATCCATAACTTATCATTCTAGAGGTTCTCATTTTGAAAGTAATCTTACAATGTTATGCATACGAAATTAAGTTCAGGGCCTTTAAAGGTCTCACTTGCAACACTGACTTTTTTTCATTGGTGACATAGTGTTTACCTCTGGATCAATCTATACAAATATCTCTTACCCCAATTCAGTAGTAAATTCATAGGTTTAGGATGGTTACCAACTATTTATGGTATTGAGTATACTTTGCATGCATTTATTCCTAGCAACCATATAGGCCCTACAAAAGAGAAACAAATTGGCAGAAAGTACAGTAGGTTAAATATAGGAAAGAAATATAATTAGAGGTAACACATTAATCCAAGTCAGTCATTGTACAAAAATCATCCATGTAAGGTAATGTGAGACCACTAGCCAAAATGATATCCTATAGCTAGTTTGCATCAGAACTCTATGACATAACAATCACCAGAAGGATAAAAATATTTCCCCTAGTTTTCTTGCCTGTCATATTTTTATATTCTCATTAAGCATCTTTCATTGTCAAGTATAGCATTGGTAGGTGATGGGAAATAAAGAAGTACACAGCTCCATCAAAGGCCTGTCCCTGACTACTCACAGGTCTGAACATGAGTGCAAGTCCCTTCCTGTAATAACTCCACTTGCCTGCCATACTAGCTGCAGTTCCCCTCACCAATCAGAATGAGCAGGTAATTAGCTGCTGTTTAAGCTGAAGGGTCCCAACGTGTTTGAGCAGGTTGGCATCAAGGTTTTAAGGAGCACCTGTTTACAATTAGCTAGACTGTATTCTATATGCCACACCTCATTTCTTTGTAGGGAAGGAACAACTTGTTTGAGCAATGATTGCCACTATTTCTCTCCACCAGTTTTGTAAGTTATTGACAGAGCCATTTCAAACTTGTTCACCTGGTCTGCTTTTAAGGTTCTTTCTCTCCAAACTTGCTGCAAATTGGCTTAATTAAACTGCATTGTTAAACCCACCAAATAAGTCTACTACCCTTCTTTTCCCTTCTCATGGGGAAACTTGGTCTCCCAGTATATGTTGGTGCCAAAAAACATCACACCTACACTGGCCTGTAGACCCCAGGAGCTGTGCTGATTCACTTCTTATCACCATGGCTAGAGCCAAGTATACAAGGAAGAGGGAGACTCTCTGTCAGTGAGTTTTTCTTGTGTATTGTTCCTATCCAAGAGGGGCCCTCACAAGATGACACATGGGAGAGCAAGGAGTAATCTGCATTGGCCCATGAGCAAAATGTAAACAAATTCCCATCTCCTGTGTCTGATGGAACCAAGAGCCAAAGAAAAATAGGATAAGTGAGTGTTTAATTATTATTTTAGGTGGTTAGAGCTAATTGTAATTCCAAATTACCATTGAACACTAATAGCAAGTTGTTTTTTTTCTTTCAAATATACCTGATGCCTATTTCAAAAGATAAATAACTGTTGGACTTTTCACAGTGCAATGGATAGTGTGAACACCACTCCTGACTCCCACAATACACACTGGCTTGAGAGCCACAGATGCAGTCATAAGAGTTGCAGAATTGCCACACTGAGTTTTACAAACCACCCAATTAACAACAGGGTGACTCAGAGGTTGCCAACCCATGTTCAGGAGTGAGAACTATCTGAGGAGGAAGAGGTAAAGAAAGAATGTATCCACCCTCAAGAATTTAATCAGAACTTCTTTAATGAAAGGTTCACCTGAATCACCACAGCCCACTCAACCTCGGAGATTTTAAAATAAAGAAAAAGCATTGTCCAACAACCCAACCTAAATACAAATGATCTTCCTCCAGGCTACAGAGTCCTCAGCCATACTGAGAATTGTGACATGGGTGGCTGTTAGTGCTAGTAAAGATTTTTCCATGATCTTTGAAAATCCATGGAATCTTAGATAGATCCTAGGGCAGCACTAGAAAAGTGATCCAAGACACACCTTGGCGGACTCCATCCTGTCCTTGTGCCATCTGTCACTGCCCACAAGTCTATCCTTAGATTTTCTGCTCCTCACTGATTACATTTCAATATACTTGGAAGGTAATTTAAGGTGTTGGCTTATGGGGGGAAATTTAGGTAGATAAAGGAAAAATTATTGTGCATAAGATCTTTTTAGATCCCTGAAATTAGTTTCCTGACCCTAGGATAACAAGCAATTCTGAAAATTTACTAGTGCATCAGAATCACCTGGAAAACTATAATGAAAAGACAGGTCCCATGCCCAGAGTTTCTAATTGATTGGGGTTGGAGTTGGGCTATGTGCCTTTTTAATTCTATATACAAGATTTGAGAATTGATAATTTACTGGTAAGGTGACTCTCAGATTCTCCTGTATACCAAACACTGTGGCATCGGGACTCTACTTAAACTTCTGAGTTTAATTATCATTCTAGTTAAATTCCACCAGGGTCCACCAAGCAGTTCATTTATTCAACTAATATTTCTTGAATGTTTGCTGAATAGAAATAACTATATCTAATCTCTATATTTATATGTTTACACATATAGACACACACACATATATATGTCTCTCCCACTAATATATTACCAGTGACTATGTCTGAAAAGTTAAGTTGCTTTTATGTTATGTAAACCAAAACCAGGACCCACCATTTTCCTGAAACTAAAATATCTCCATGTGCAACTACTTGTGCCCATGTGGAGGAAATTATAAGCTACTCTTAAAAATATACTTTATTTTAAAATAAAGGCTTTCGACCCCCACCCCCCAAAAAAAATTTAGATCTTAAAATCATATTATATATATTAAAATTTAAAGGGTCGTTTTTAAGAAGAAAAAATAAAATAAAAATATGAACAATAAAATGGCAATAAATGTATATCTGTCAACAAGTGAATCTAAAAGCATAACAGAAACAGACTCATAGACACAGAGAACATTTTGACAGTAGACAGATGGGAGAGTGTTGAGGAGATAGGTGAAAAAGGTGAAGGGATTAAGAACTATAAATTGGTAGTTACAAAATAGTCATGGGAATGTAAAGTACAGCATAGGGAATATAGTCAATAATATTCTAACAACTATGTGTGGTATCAGATGGATGTGAGATTTACTGGGATGATCACTAAGTTATATGAATGCCAAATCACTGGGGTGTACACATGAAAATAACATAATAATGTATGTGAACAGTAATTGAAAAATTCTTTTTTAAATCATGCTTATTCAGAATTCTGGAATATAGAATACAAAATGATGTAAAACAGTAATATTCATCAAATCCTAGATTTAAGATATTTCCATTTTCTTTCACCAAGAATGTTTCCTTTAGTCTTCGTTTCCATTTCTAAGATGTGAAACAAAGATTTCTGTTTTTCTTTGACATGGATTAGGGAAGGGATCTTAATTACTTGCATAATATTAACTTTCTTGAATATGGGTGCTGTTCTTTAAGTATTTATTCAACAAAATAAAGAAAGAGAGAATTCCAATGCAGAGTGTGAGAGGCCCAGTTGAAGTCTGCCTTGCAGTGTCTTTTAGTTGATGACAGGATTTTCCTCCGTTTTCATTAAAGGCAGGGCATACTTCTAGACTCATATATTTGTTATGTTCACTGCAGACATCTTTTGCTGATGTTGATCTCAAACTGCAAATGGAAAGCTCTTGTCTTTGTCAGAGTTTAAATCCAATGAACTGACATTTGAGGTCCAACATCCCTCAGCTGTCTCCTGCAGATTCTGTCACTTTGCTGGTGCCTCAGCTCTGGCTTTTCATTACTCCTTCAGATTTTTCCTTTACTTTAACCCCCCCCCCCAACTTTCAAAATATCTGTTCCACTTAGGTTATTTCATACATTTTCATACATACTCAGTGAAGAAGACAAAAAAAGGAAATTCAGAAATATAATCTAACCCAAGTGAAATTATCTCCATTTAAATAAAGAAAGGACACTGTGGTTCGGCATTAACAGAAGTTGAAGAATATAGTGTGGGGCATCCTATATTATTCTGACCTTAAGCACAACTATGACCCAAATAAACTGCTAAGTGTCCAGAGACCCATGCTGTTCAACACCATTCTGTGATGATCAATTGAGTGATGATTTGTACAGTACTGTTCAATAGGAAGTGACTGATCCCAGGGGCTAGTGAGCACATGTAATATGGCTAGTGTGACAGAGGAACTAGAGTGTTACTTTTATTTAATGCTAATTTATTTAAACGTAAATGGGTATATGTGGCTGATAACTACTATAATGTACAATGCATTTCTAGACTGTAATCTAGAACAAGCCAGGGAGACTTTGAAAGACTTGTAATACATAAAAATGAAACATTCTGTATATGCATGCGCTGATAATCAGGAGCAGCATCTCAGCTCCAGCCTGGTCAATGCATAAGGCAATTCAATGTCATTACAGCAGTGTCCTTGCTCCCTACTTTCCTGGAGGACACGGGATGCATGGGTGGCTCAGGAGACAACAGTACTGAACCTCTACCTTCTCTACTGAGGGCTTACGTCCCATCCCAAGCAAGAAGAGACTTATTTTAAAGTTACCTATTTAAGTGGTTAGAAAACTAAGTGGTTGCCTCAAGAAAGGTATCCTCTGACACATGGCAAGAGAGAATGACTAATTCAGGAAAAATATTGAAAGAAAAAAATATTGGAATTAAACCTATGAAGCCATGTAACTAGGCCAAAGCAAAGACACAAAACAAATCTATGGTTTGGATGCTCTACTTATATCATCATATTGAAAAAAATTATTTCCAATGCGGAAAAATTATTGAGCAATGTACATGGATCAAAAATTCCCTTTCCTTTTTACAATAAACCTAGAAATTAAATAATAACATTTTGATGTTTATAGATGGAGAAAATTAGGCTGAAAAAGGATTAGGAATGTTCCTGAAGGTTGCATAGTTTGGATTTAAGCCAAATATGTCTAGTTGCAAGCCCTATAAAAACTCACTAAAAAGCATGCAAATTTTATGGATTTAGCCTTTAATATGTACAATCTATAGTCTCACTAAATGCATGGTAATAAATATAAATACCCACACACAAGGTGTTCTCATTCTTATGAAAATCTACTTTTCAAGCCATAAAGTTACAAAGTGAGAATCATGGATTTAGAGCAACAATAATTCTTCACTTCAAAAAATTATTTATCACAGTGTTTTATACTGGGGATATCAAATACCCCATATTCTCTCTTCATAGAGAGATATTTTCATCTTTCTAGAAAGGCTTGTACTGGACCCAATGAGAAAGGACAAGCTCTTACAATCATTTCTATAATTTGAAGGCTCTATCTGAAAGTTCTAGAATGCTCATGTGTGCATATAATTTACACATAATTTAGAAAACCTCTTTTTATATCATGTGGGAGATTAAAGATGGTGGAGGAGTAAGATCCTGGAAGCTACACTAACCTCCTCCCAGGAGCAATCTAGAATCACAACTAAATTGTAGAGAACTCATCCTGGATAATTAACTGGACACTAGCTGGAGAGAAGCCTTATAACCACAGACAGACAGAAGAAACCACTTCACCACAACGAGATGGGTAGAGAGTATGGAGGAGGTGTGAGAGGGTTGACTGGACTCCTATAGGTGGTAGCTGAAGTTCCAGAGAGATATTTCAGTGGCCAAGGGTTCCCCCTGAGAAGTGTGGTATTTAAACCCCAAATTGCACTCCCCTGCCTACAACACCATGGCTGGAAAGGAACTGAGATAACATGCAGCTATGAAAAGCTGTAGGGCTTCTGTCTGCCAGGCAGAGACAACTAGAGATTCAGAAAGCCTCTAAAAGGGCCAACACACAAAATTTCATTTGTAGCCACTTACCCTGGGCTCCAGCACAGAGAGGGCAGAGTGGTGGGCTAGAGACAATGAGAGTCTGGTTGTGGCTATGGGGAGAGACCTGAAGGAACTGCCATTAGGATCCTTATGCTGAGTCATTCCCCACACTGCAGAAGCCATCTTTCTCAAACAGAGCAATCCTTTACTAATGGCATCTCCCAGAGAAGAAGCAATAGCCCCACCCACAGGAATTACTCAGCCCCACCCTGTGCAATTTAACCTGGGCTGCTGATTACAGCTTGAGGCTATATTATTGATTAACTTAACAACTAAGGATGATATCTGGAAGTTCTTTGAGACTTCAGCTCACCCTCCCCAGGGCCCAGTGCAGATAAAAGGTGGCCTTGGTGCACACCCTAGTTCTTTCTGCACACAAACATGCCCAACATAGGGAACCACATGCTGTAGAACACTGATAGCTCCATGCAGGTTGACCATGGTCAGTCACAAGCAGGGTCTGACAATGGCCTACACCAGAGTCTTTGCAGATCTACCTAATACATAGAAACAAATACAAAGAAGCAGCCAAAATTGGAAGACAAAGAAACAGACCTAAAATAAAAGAAGGAAAGAATTCTCCAGAAGAGCTAGATGAAATGGAGGCAAGCAATTTATCAGATAGAGAATTTAGAGTAATGGTTATGAGGATTCTCAAAAACATGAAAAAGGCATAGAAACCAAAAAAAAAGGACCAGTCAAAAATAAAGAATGCAATATCTGAAATAATTAATACACTGGAAAGGATAAACAGTAGGTTAGATGAAGCAGAGGATCAAATCAGTGATTTGGAAGACAAAGTGGAAAAAACACCCAAGCAGGCAACAAAAAGAAAAAGGAATATAAAAAATGAGGAGAACTTTAGCAACATTTTGGACAAAGTGAAGCATAACATCCTCATCTTGGGAATACCGGAAGGAGAAGAGAGTGAGCAAGGAATCAAGAAACTATTTGAAGAAATAATGAATGAAAACTTCCCTAATTTGGTGAAGGAAAAAGAACACTCAAGTCCAGGAAGATAGGAGACCCCAAAGAAGTTGGACCCAAAGAGAAATACATCAAGACACATCATAATTAAAATAACAAGGTTTAAAGACAAGGAGAGAATTCTAAAAGACACAGGAGAAGAGCAGGTAGTTACATACAAGAAAGCACCAATTAGACTGCTATCTGAGTTCTCAGCAAAAACATTTTAGGCCAGAAAGGAGGTATGAAATATTCAATGTGATGAAAAGCAAGGACTTACAACCAAGGCTAGTTTACCCAGCAAGTCTATCATTTAAAATAAAAAGAGAAATAAGGAGCTTCCCAGACAAGAAAAAGATAAAGGAGATTGTTGAAGTACCAAACCAGTACTTCAATAAGAGTTAAAGAGCTTGCTTTAAGAAAAAAAAAAAGGGAAGAAAATAACACAGGAAAATAGTCTAACAATAAAATGACACGAAGTACATATCTATCAATAACCACCTCAAATGTAAATGGCTTAAAACCTCCAACTGAAAGATGTAGGGTAGCTGAATGTATAAGAAAACAAGACCCACATACATATTGCCTTCAAGAGACACATCTCAGACTGACAAATACACATGGACTACATAAAAAGATGGAAAAAGATAGTTCATGCAAATGGAAAGAAAAAAACTAGGGTAGCAATACTCATAGTCATCAAAATAGACTTTAAAACCAAGGCTATAGTAAGAGACAAAAAAAAAAAAAGAACACAACATAATGATTAAGGGAATAATCCAACAAGAGGATAAAACCCTAGTAAACAAGTATGTACCCAACATTGGAGCACCTAAGTATATGAAGCAAATCTTACTGGACATAAAGGGAGAGATTGACAGAAATACAGTTATAGTTGGGGATTTTAATACCCTACTGACTTCAATGGATTGAACTTCCAGGCAGAAAATCAACCAGAAGACAGCAGCCTTAAATGGCACCCTAGATCAAATGGATTTAATTGATCTCTTCAAACTATTTCACTCCAATGAAGCAGAATACATATACTTTTCAAGTTCATATGGCACATTTTCTAGGGTAGACCAGATGTTAGGACACAAAACAAGTCACAATAAATTTAAGAAAATTGAAATTATATCAAGCACCTTATCTGACCATAATGCAATGAAACTAGAAATCAATCACAAGAAGAACACTGAAAACATGCAGAGACATGGAAGCTAAATAGCATAATATTAAGTAATGAATAGGTAAACAATGAGATCAAGGAAGCAATCAAATTCTAACTTGGAACAAATGAAAATTAGGCCACAACAGTTCAAAATCTGTGGGACACTGGGAAAACAATCTTAAAAGGGAAATTCATAGCATTACAGGCATATCTCAAAAAACAAGAAAAAGTTCAAATAAACAATCTACCTTTATACTTCAAGGAACTTGAAAAAGAACAACAAACAAAGCCCAAAGTAAGTAGAAAGAAAGAAATAATAAAGATCAGAGCAGAAATAAATAAAATAAGATTCTGAAACAAATGATACAAAAGATCAATGCATCCGAGAGCTGGTTCTTTGAAAATATAAACAAGATTTACAAACCTTTAACCAGAGTCATCAAAAAAAGAGAGAGAGAAAAAAGACCCAAATAAATAAAATCAGAATTGAAACAGTAGAAATAACAATTGACACCCAAGTAATACAAAGAATTGTAAGAAAACACTATAAAAAACTATACACCAATGAACTGGTGTACCTGGATGAAACTGATTAATTCCTAGAAACATATAATCTTCCAAAACTAAACAATGAAGATTCAGAGAATCCGAATGGGCAGATTACACCTAGGGAAATTGAAGCAGTAATCACAAAACTCCCAACAAACAAAAGCCATGGAGCAGATGGCTTTACAGGTGAATTTTACCAAACATTCCGAGAACTAACAGCTCTTCTTCTCAAACCGTTTTATAAATTCAAGAGGAAGGAAGGTTCCCAAACTCATTTTATGAGGCCAGAATTATCCTATTGCCAAGCCCAGATAAAGACAATACAAGGAAAGAAAATACAGGCCAATATCCCTGATGAACATAAATGCAAAGATCCTCAACAGAATGTTAGCAAACTGAATACAGTAATGCATAACAAAGATCATACACTGTGACCAAGTGGGATTCACTCTGGGAATGCAAGGTTGGTACAGCGTTCACAAGTCTATAAGTGTGATTCAATACATAAACAAAATGAAGAATGAAAACCTTCATTTGATATGACATGATCATATCAATAGATGCAAAAAAAGCATTTGATAAAATCCAGCACCCACTTATGATAAAAACTCTCAGCAAAGTGGAAATAAAGGGAACATAACTAAACATAATAAATGTCATATTTGACAAACCCACTGCCAACATCATACTCTCTGGGCAAAAACTACAAGCATTCCCCTTATAATCAGGAACAAAACAGGGATGTTCTCTTTCACTTCTCTTATTCCACATAGTACTGGAAGTCCTAGCGACAGAAATCAGACAAGAAAAAGAAATAAAAGGTATCCAAATTGGAACAGAAGCCATACTGTCATTATTTTCAGATGACATAATACTGTACATTAAGGATCCCAAAAATTATACCAGGAAACCACTAGAACTGATCAATGATTTCAGCAAAGTAGCAGGATACAAAATTAATATCCAGAAATCAGTTGCATTTTTATATGCCAGTAATGAACTAACAGAAAAGGAAATTAAGAAGACAATCCCATTCACAACTGCTTATAAAGTATAAAATGGGAGGAATAAACCTAACCAAGGATGTAAAAGACCTGTACTTGGAAAATTATAAGGCACTGAAGAAACAAATTCAAGAAGATACAAATAAGTGGAAGTACATATTTTGTTCATAGATTGGAAAAATTGGCATCATTAGAATGCCCATGCTACCCAAAGCAAAATATAGATTCAGTGCAGTTCCTATCAAGATTCCAATGACTTTTTTTAACAGAACTAGGACAAATATTTCAAAAATTTCTATGAAATCACAGAAGGCCCCACATAGCAACAGCAATCCTGAAAAAGAAGAACAAAGTTGGAGGAATCATGCTACCTAATATCAAACTATAGTATAAGGCAATGGTAATTAAAACATCATTGTTCTGGCATAAAAACAAACACATATATCAGTGTAATAGAATTAAGAGCCCAGAAATAAATTTTATAGTCATTTAATATTCAATAGAGGAAGCAAGCAAACACAATGGAATAAAGATAATTTATTCAAAAAATGGTGTTGGGAAAATTGGACAGATACATGGAGAAAATAGAAACTAGGCCACCTTCTTACACCACACAAAAGAATAAATTCAAAATGGATTATGCAATTAAATGTTAGACCCGAAACCATAAAAATCTTGGAAGAAAACAGGCAGCAAAATCTCAGACATTGCTTGCACCAATATTTTATTGGATATATCACCCCATCCAAGGGAAACCAAAGAAAATATAAACCAATGGAACTACATCAAACTAAAAAGTTTTTGCACAGCAAAGGAAATCATCAACAAAATAAAAAGACAACCCACAGAATGGGAGAAAATATTTGCTAATACATATGATAAGGGCTTAATATCCAAAATTTATAAAGAACTTATAAAATCAACACCAAAATAACAAACCCAATTTAAAAAATGGGAAAATGACATCAATACACACTTATCCAAAGAGGACATACAGATGGCCCATAGACTTATGTAAACATGTTCAACATCACTAATCATGAGAAATGCAAATTAAAACACAATGAGATACCACCTCATACCTGTCAGAATGGCTATCATCAATAAATCAACAAATAACAAGTGCTTCTGAGGATGTGGAGAAAGGGGAACCCTTCTGCACTGTTAGTGAGAATGCAGACTGGTGCAACCACTATGGAAATCAGTATGGAGATACTCAAAAATTAAAAATGAAACTTCCTTTTAACCCAGTGATCCCACTTCTGGGAATATATCTGCAGGAACCCAAAACACTAATTCAAAAGAACATAAGCACCCTTATCTTCATTGCAGCATTATTTAGAATCACCAAGATATGGAAGCAGCCCAAATATCCATCAGTAGTTGAGTCGATAAAACAACTATGGGACATTTACACAATGGAATACCACTCAGCTATAAAAAATAATAAAGTTTTACCTTTTGTAACAGTGTGGATGGGCCTAGAGAACATTATGCTAAGTGAAATAAGCCAATCAGAGAAAGACAAATACCATATGATTTCACTCATATGTGGAATCTAATGAACTAACTGCACTAACAAGGAAAATGGGGACAGACTCATAGGTGAAGAGAAGGATGACAGCTAAGAGAGAGGAGGTTAGGGGTTCGAGGGAATAAATAGAAAAGGAACTCATGGACATTGACAACAGTGTGGTGATTGCTGGGGAAGGAGGGTATAAGGG
This sequence comes from Anoura caudifer, assembly GCA_004027475.1. Classification (NCBI taxonomy): domain Eukaryota; kingdom Metazoa; phylum Chordata; class Mammalia; order Chiroptera; family Phyllostomidae; genus Anoura; species Anoura caudifer. The sequence continues at coordinate 15,586 of PVKU01008574.1, read as the reverse complement.
GACTAAATGATGATGAAAAATATAATAAATATATCAAAAATAAAAATAAAAAATAAATAAAAGTACATAAAAAATAAAATGCTTCTTTTTACTATCCATTAGTCTATCTTATTACTAGGATGTGAAAAATTTTATATTTCTTTGTATTTCCATAATTTATGATAATATCTGAGATATAGTAAGGTCTTAATAATGTATACATAAATAAATATAGTAAATGCATTAATAGATTAAAATACATTTTAAATTGTGACAAACCATCATACAAAGCCTGGAAGTGGGGAGTTCTGACTGCATTCTTTTTTATGTCTTTTTTCTAAAGTCTTTCATGTTCTATAGGAGAGCTGAAGTCATTACGAAGTGTGTATTTTCTTGCATATTCATTTTGGTTCAGAGCTATGGTGTTTAACACTAACCTTGCTCTATGCAGGGTCATAACCAGGCTAACATAGCATCATGGGTAGCTGTTATTTTCCAGTTCCTAAATTAAGGCTTGCTCAATATTAGTTCAGATTTTAAAAGGTTTCAAATATAATACAAAATAGATAGATAGAAGATAGACAGATTGATGGGTTTTTAATGAAAAAAGTTTTCTGCCAGAGAAATCATTCCTTTTCAGGCTTCTGGGGATGGCAGTGTGTGTAGGGAGTATGGGGGAGGTCAGAAGTGAGGAGGCATTAACTAGCTAACTAACTAAGGCTGTATTGCTCTTACCTCAGCAGCATGACACAGCATGATGACTCCTGACATTCCATTACTACTTTTCTAAGGTTTCCAAAGTCATTTGATAATGGGTTCTTGAAAACATATATTAAAAGAAAGAAAGCCTTAAGGATAGATGATAAAGAAACATGTGGCTTAGAATTCAGTTGAAATAAGCAACAAAATTCTACCTGAAATAGTCACCCTGGGAATAGTGAGAGTCTAATGGGGGGGGGGAGTCAGAATGAGTTGTACTGTCTATAGGAAATTGGGTGCTATATTTAATATATTTCTTTTAATATATATGTGATGGATTTGATTATGAAAGTGGCTGTCTAAATGTGAAGCTGGATGGATGACTAGCAAAATTGTTCAGAGAGTCTCAATGATCCAGGACAAGAGGTGGAGTGCAAGTGAAAGACTTCCAACCATGCTCAGGAGGCTGGCTTATCCCTTCTGCTCCTGGTGCTCTCCTGTTGCCTGGCAACTGCCACTGCAGCTGCAGACACCCCTTTCCCCTACCCTGTGGTCTCCTGCCCTCCAGGCCCTTACACCTACCTAGCTCTAGATATATTCACACACACATGTAGACAATATCAGGCATTTTGCAACACATATACATGTAATAAACTTCCCATTTGATAGTCTGAAGCCCAAACAGGCCAATAGAATTTAGAATAGGACTGAGTGATAGATAGTATGAATCTTGTAATTCATTCTTTTCTCAGCTACACTATTAATAGCTCAAGATACTGTATGTGTTTAGAAAACACTAAGTTATTAATGCTTAGAAAATACCTCTTAACTATGTTTAGGAGAGTCAATTCCTAGAAAAAATATGTAATAGTAAGTATACTTATTTCTATATAATACCTCAAAAGATAAAAAAGTTCAAATCACATTATTCAGGAACAGAGATTTTCATCCAACTCAAACCTCCCTGGTTTCCTTCTTCAGTTCCTGTTTCAGCAACCTAGGGAGCTGAAAAAGGAATCAAGCTGGGCATCTGCTCCTTCCTCCCTGATCACCTGCCAGGCATGCCCTGATGAGGGTGCCCACATCAACATCTACAGAACCATAAGGATGAGTCACATTCCCAGAGAGCAAGCTGCAGCACAAGGCCTGTTCTGAACAACTGGCTCTGTCTTCACATGCCTTCTTGCTCTCTTTCTTCCTTCACTCTCCCTCCTACCCTCACTGCCTTCCTTTTTCTATTCCTCCCTCTCCCTCCATCTCTCTGTTTCTTCCCTAAACATGGAGAATTTTTTATGTGCTAGGTAGGTACTAGGTGGGTCACAAATAAAATGAATATAATTCTGGTACTTGAGGACTTTAAAGTTTAGAGAAAGAATCATAAACAAAAAGATTAGATAAGTAATTAATTTCAGTTGTTATAAATATCCTAAGGGAAAATGCAGGGAGCTATGAAAGAACTGAACCTGCAGCAAATGATGTTTGAAGCATCGCTATGACCGTCCACACTGCAGCACTGTGCAGTTAAACTCTGTGCATTGTCAGCACTGTCAGAGGGAGTGGCCATTGGCCACAGTGGTGGTCACTAAGCACATGGAATGTGACCAGAATGACAAGAGGAACTGAAATTGTGAATATCCTTTTCTGGCTATAGTATTGGACAAAACAGGTCTTGGTGCTTCAGCAGAAAGGAACACACTAAGGTGGGAATGAGACAAGGGGAGGTGAAACTAAGGGAATAGCAAAGAAGGAGTGGAGAGAGAGAGGGAAAAGCAGTAGGGCACCTGACAGGCAAAGAGGTAATTTATAACTAGGTCTATTTCTGAACATATTTATTTTTAAATGTTAGGAAAAATACAGTTAAACCATTTCACATGGGATGATTTGGTGATTCAGCTCATCGGATTAACAAACATTATATTGAATGCTCATGACAAAGCTAGCTTTGCCAGGGACATTCTGCTACATAGGAGACACAAGCTCTATTTTCTGCACAAAGTTTCATATCCACAGAATCAAGCAATCACATAGTTGCCTTCACAGCATAACAAGACAATTATTATGAAAGGAGAAACTTTCTGGAAAATTATTTCTTGATAAAAATATATGTTGATGCAACAATTTCATTCCCAAGAGTCCATTCTGGGGCAATAAAGAAAATAGAGATGTCCACAGGGTTTTATGTGTTAGTGTGTTGTTTACTTAAATGAAAAATAATAGAAATAGAAAATAAATTTAAGGGATAAATAAATAAATAAATAAATAGACATTTAATATGATGAAGTACTCTGTAATATTTAAAATCTATAACAGTAGCTCACTACACTTATACATAGTAAGGCTTTTATACCGATGAGTGCAGTGAATCTTCAAAATTATCACAAGGGAAAGGCCTTATTATTCAGTATACCATTTCATGGAGGACCCTCTAATGGAGGAAAACATAGTTAGCAGCTGAAAGAGTTGAAGCTTAGATTTTATTTTCCATTTGATTATGGAACTGGAATCCTGAACTTCTCTCTGTTTTTCACTCATGATTTGTAAATGATTTCTCATGACATGGGAAAATGCTTATACCATGATGCAAACTGAAAAAAGATCAAGACAGAGCCATATAATTCCTGTTTTGTAATAATACACACACATATTATATGTGGCTATATCTCTTAAATGTGTCTGTGCCAAAGCATCAACATGTGTGTATAAGTAAATGTCCCCAAATGTGAATAATAATATATTTTCTCAAAATCATGAAGTGATCTTGAATTTTTAATGCTCCTTTTCCTAAACTTTCAATAGTATTTGTTACTTTTAAAATAGAAAATGGTTTCATAAAAGAAACCTATTTGTTCTTTAAATTTTATTTCTGTACTCAAGTATATGTGCATTTTAAAGAATTCTAAGACTTTAAAACATGATACAAATATTAATAATTTTATTAGTCACTTGATTCTTTGATTTTATTGACTAACTTAGCCACTTATTTTGAAAATCTCTCATTGTGCTGTTGCACATTATTTCCTGTATTCAGATGCATTTTAGAAACACATTTGAAAACCACAAATTATTTCAAAATAATGAATTTGTCATTGGGATTTATGTATACTTATTTCTTTCTGGTCAAAAGTAGTTTATAAAACCAGTTGCTACAGGACAACCTTCTATATAATCCCCATTCATTCTTCCCTTATAAGAATTCAGCACCAAACCTTGCTTCTTCAGAGGTTAATTTGTTCCTTTAAAAATATTTTCGAATGAGCATGCAGTTCAAATAATAAATTTTTGATAACTCAAATCACTAAAAAGAAAAACCCATCATTATTCTCACATGTGATAACTCTTTACCCATATCTTTATTGTGCTACCTCTACATCTGAGTCTGGCTGTGTTGTTGACTCTCAAAAATATATGAACATCTCTGACTTTCTACCTCAAGAAGTGAGCACATCCTCAGAGTCTATCCTATGCTGCCTGTCATCTTGTGGAACCCAAAGGCCATTATCAACCACTCTCATGAAACCACTCTATGATTAGTAGCAATTGTGTTCCTATCAGCATCTAACAGGACACAGAGTTCAGTTGGTGACAGGCAAGAGCTTCAAAGAGCTGATGACAAAAGTGAAGAAGGACACTAGAGGGTGTCGACTGTGCTCCCTCCTCAAACCTCTTGGTACCCCTTCTAAAGGCTGCCTCTGGACGTGCAAGCTGGGAGGGTCCTGCCTGCCTGTACTCCCAGGGCTGCTCTAGCTGCAGCCTCGGCAAGCAGTCCTTGCAAGCCAGTGTAGATACCTGGTCATTCATCATCTTGTCCCCTCCCATTTCCCTCCTAAGATATTAAAGTAAACATTTTTCTAACCCGATTTCCAGAACTGTTTAAAAGGCAGTAAGTGGGTAGGCAAACAGACTCCTTGCCTCCTAACCTACCCCCAACACACACACACACACACACACACACACACACACACACACACACACACAGGCCTTGCATTGCTAACTCCAAGTCATATGGGCTTGGACTCTGGTTCCCATTTCTTTGCCAAGATTCAGATTCTGAGCAAATGAAAAGAGTTGAGCCAAAACAAATCAAGTGATTCCACAGGCACATTGTGAGGTGCAGAACTAGCATTTTTAATAGAGTATTATTAAGGCTGTAACAAACATCACACAGGGAATGAGCCTCCAGATTGTGACAAAAATAAATGTTCTGGACTTTGAAAGTGTTCCTTAAAAAGAAATATTTCAGTTCCATTGCTTGTGTAAGAGGGAGAAAGCCTGCTGTCCTTGACACAGGAAGTAGATAACACTTGTCAGTAGAATTTAAGCCACCTGCTTGGGGTGCCGTGGGGAGTGAAGCCTGCAGCTGGCCACTCAGTCTCCCGCTTTGGACCACACCTTCGGGCTAGAGAGTAGTTTCAGATCAGGCAGAATCCTTTATATTCAGCATTGAAGACCCCAGATACATAAAAATCATCACAGGCTATGAAATTTCCCCCAAAGAATGAAGAAAGGTTATAGTTCCACCTTCAGAATATTACAGTTTGGAATTTTATAAGTTTAACTGTCAATGCAAAGTCCTCATTTCCCATATTAAAAATGTAGTAAAACATAAGTCCTAGTACACTGTGTCTGTTCTTCAGAACACAAAACAATCCAGAACCTTCACCCACAGACTCATGTATAAAAGATCACATGAAATGCCAAAAGTAACAGTTCCCATTGGATTTATCTACTTTGCTACAAGGCTGCTCTATGCTATTCTTAAGAAAACCCTTCCTACTTAAACAAATATTAACACTTAACAGATTTTTACTATGAGCATTTTCATATTATCTTAAAAGTTTTAATGAATTATAAAACCTGAATGAGTCAAACAGGGCTGGCCTGGGACTGTACCCCTTGGATGCATTTTTGCCATGAAAAGACTAAGATAAATTGGGTGACCCAAACCCAACTTTTCTGGAATTGAGGAAAACAGCAAACAGCAAATTTGCTACTGACACCTGAAACTAGCAAGAAAGTTGAAAGTGGAGGGAAATGAACTTAGAGCCAAGGTTTCATGGGCCATCTCAGTGGGAACAGAAAAGGAACAGGAATTAGTTGTAGTGCTTCCTCATGACTACAATTCATTTGCCCCTTTCTCTTCACATGTATACCAAAACTATTCATCTCATTATTAATACATAAAATAAAATCATTTCATTATAATTCCTGTTATTGCAAAAGGATACCACAAATATGAAATCACCTTCTAAATATAAAAATGGATGCATGAGAACACATGTCTGAAACATAAGGAAAGCAATTCAACTGCAAAATAAGAAGTCTTCTCTTCCCACGCCTTTGTGTGAATTCTTTGCGTAAATGTGTGCCACATGTCGGAGTGTTTACAGAGAAAAGGATTTTGCTTTCTGAATCACACATGTGGTAGACATGCCAACTCTGATGGAAAGAAAAATCAAGAAAGAGCTCTCCAAGTAATGTCTGTGCTCATGAATAAGGGCCACCGAGAGCCACCAGTCAGAGCCAGATGTGGCTCAGGAAATGTCAAGAAAATACCTGACTTGCAGCTCCAGTGAGTCACAATCCCTCTGAGGCAGAGGGATACCTGTGCCAAAGCATGAATGAGCTTCCTAGAAACAGGAAGGAAAAGGAAGGATATAGAATGTAAATTAAAAACTCAATGGCTTTGCAAACTTTCCCCTTGTCCATGTAGCCTTTGACTTATATCCACACTAGAGTATGTACACACATAAATACACATCTTACTCACAGCCAGACATAGTCCCCTAGAATGCCAGAGGGTCTTTCAGGTGCCAGAATACCCATAGAAATTCTCCCTTTTTATTTTATCACAAAGGGTTTGTGGAGCAAGGTAATTAATGGTGGGCCTGAAGGGATAGAAGAAGGGAAACTTTGCATGAATTCACAACTGTCCCATCGTTCTCTGCTTGTCACATCTCTGAAGAAGAGGTGCCTGCACTTACCAAGACTAAGTGCTAGGCCTGTGGCAAGAATGTTTCTCCCCCACACCAGGGGCCTTGTTCCATCAACCACATCCTTTCATGGTTAATCTTCAAACTCTCATTCACAATCAAATTCTCCCTTCCACACAGAAATGTTAATTAACAATTATAATCTTGATAATAAAAATCACTAATTGAACATTTATTATTTGCCAGAGTTTCAACTCTGCACCATGCACACATTTTTCTCATTGAGTAATTTTTTCTCTTCAAGTAAATTCTATTTTAATGTCCATTTTAGAAAAGTGGAAACTGAGGTTTAGTGTTATATGACATGTGCAAAATCAAACACAGTTCATTCATGTTGCATAGGATCCAAGCAGCCTGAACTCTTTAATTCCATGCTCGAGATTACCAGTAAGCACTTTCTATCTCAAAACAAAATCCACACTTCCCTGACTGTGCATAGTTTTCCATCATCTCACCATCCTTACCTTTTTCATAGAGAAGTGCCTAACCCTCAGCAGATCTGGTCTACTATCTGGGTCTGTGGCCTGACCTCTCATTCTGTATACAGACCGCCCTGCTCTTTTCATCCCTGGGAGGTCCTTCTACATTTCCTTGGTTCCTCCCTCAGACAGTCTCTCACTGTTCCCTGAGTCTGGGTCCCTCACCCCCTGACAAGCAGAAAGGAAAGTTCCCAAACAGTGCCCAAGCAAACAGGCATACTACCCTGAGAGACATATCATTGATCAACACAAGGACTCTAAAAACTGCTTCTGTTTTTTTGTGGCTATAGTTCTGGGATTTCATTCTTAGAAATAATAATACAATAAAAACAAGGCCTCTTGGGTCAGACAGGTTTGTTTGTTTATTTCTCCCAACAGCTTGTTCTGATGTCAGTTGGAATTCAGTTTTTTGAAACCAAAAGACCCAAAGGAAATGTGATCATTAAGTCCCTAATGTATCCCTGTCAGTTTTTCTCATCTCTAAGGAAATAAGCAGATGAATTTCCATCCTGACACAAGTTCAACAATTATTTCCACATATACATGTAAAGTAGCCCTTGCTGCTCCTTCCACATGATGTCTGAGGCCCAGCCTCAGAGGCCAAGACACAGGCCATGCCTACCTGAGAAGCCCTTGAGGGGAAGACAACAGCCAGCATCCCTGGCCCTCTCTGCAAGGTCCATGGGGTGCTCACATGGTGACATCGAGAAAGTCCTACACCTGTGAATGAATGGTGGGGAGTAGACCCCATGTGGGAGGTGTGTGAACCAGTGAGCTGGATTTTTGTCTTTGCTAAGCCCAGCACATGACTGGAAAACCTTCAAAGAAGGAAAAGGGCTTATCAGTTCACTTTCTTTTACAGAATAACAGAGGAACCTTGAATCCTGAAATCTATCTTCTATGTTCAAAACACCCTGTGCTTTGGTTGCTTGTGAAGATTCATTTCACATGTTATTCATAGCAATAAACTACAAAGTGACGTGACATTGTGTGGCCTCAGCAAATGGCAGTACTCTCTAGGCCTTAATTTTCTTATCTAGAAATGAGGAGGTTACAGGAGAAGATTCTTTCAGCTTTATTCCAGTTCAAAATATCAGTGACTAACCAGAGCCACCTAAAATGCTATCACGGCTCCCTGGAGCCAACTTCTCTGTCTTCACAGCACTCTGGTCTAGTGGGATTACGAACAGAACCACTTGAGCCTGCAGTGCTGGACATTCCACCCAGTGCCCAGTTGGACACTGAAGGATCCCAGAGCCATAAAAAATCCAGCTGACATTTCCCAGGGAGATAAGTGAGGGGGGGAAGCTTCTTAAAGCCTTCCAAGTACAGGACATGCAGACACAGTTTCACCACACTGTAGAATGTTCCCAATCACTTAAAAGATAAAAACATGAAAATCTTGAAAAGTCTGAATTCCTGCTTAACTTTATCAAGATGGATAACTTCAATACAAAGAGGTAGTTGAGCCACTTCAGAAAGGATGTTGCTGTTTCTTAAACCCAAGTGATGTCTAAGTTTTCCCTTTGGGTTGCTGTCTGCAGCAATGATGTAGCAAGTCTCTATCTTCAAAAGGCACATTTGATAGCAGTTAACCCTCAAAGAGTCCCCTCATCACAGCCACTGCTTCCATTGGAATCAAAAGCACTGTGTTTAGGTAATAGTTGTCTAATTACTGAAGTTTTGAAATGAAAATTGTTCTTTATTTCTCTGTAATCCACAAACCCCCACTATTGAAAATCCTCTCACTCCTACTACTGAAAGCTCATGACCAAAGAGGATGTTAACCATTCTTTTTTATTCCCATCTACAGGCAGGGAAGAACTGGCTCTTTAGGGTGATGTGGTTTAAGAGAAGAAAGCCTGGGTTCACAGCCCAATGATTTACATTACAGTAAATATATAAAACCTTCATTAGAAAGGCTGAAACCACTTGTGAGACATTAACACAATATCTTAATAAGGTATCCTTTATGAAAAAAATTTCTCTGGGCTGGAATTTTGCAGGGATAAGCATCATGAGAAGTTTTAAATTGTTTTTCTTAAAAGCCTGGCTGTTGAGCCATGATGTGGGTGAACTTCTCAGCCTACATGTAGATAGGTCATTTGCTGGTGAGACATGCATAGAGTGGAGACTTGGGGGAAAAACCTACAACAGAAATGTCTGATTCTTAACAACTTTTCTTGAACCAAAAAATATGTGGGGCATCAGAAACTCTAAAACTGCCAGAAGGTGTTATCCGAGTGTCATCATCACCTTTACTGTTAGCATTTATTGAACACTTATAGACCAGATCCTATGCTGTTTTATATGTATTGGCTCATTTAATTCCCACAAAAATCCTGTGAGGCAAGTTCTTTTATTATTCCTTGTTTAAAGACAAAGAAACTGAGTCTCAGAGTTGAGGAAACTTTACAAATTTACAAACTCAAGATTTTAACTGTTCTGCTCTCTACATGCTTCCCTGTACCTACTGTATTATGTCAATTCCAGGGAGCACAGGTCCTAGGGGACATGCTTTATGCTTGAAAGCAACATGCCTTCTTTGAATGCAGGTGAGAGAAACTGAATTCAAACCAGCATAAACAACAGGGATGACCAACTGGCTCCCACCAGGGGGTGTCAAAGATGGCTACACACGGCCATAATCCTTATAGTTAGCAATGCCAACAGTTGGAGCAGATTCCTGCAGCAGACATACACTGGCCACATTTAGGCTTTATGCCCATCCCTGAACTAAATATTGTCACAAGGTACATGGACAGTGGTGTTAAGAGAGGTCAAAGTTTCTGACCTCCCCAAATCAAGGGTGTCTCCAAAAGGGCTTAGGTGGAGGAAGTTTGGCTCCCTGTATGAATACTGGAGGACTGTTACCCAAAGGTAGGTCAGAAGCGATGGGCAGTAAAAAAGCAAATATTCAATGGAGTAGTCTCTGTGTTAGTAAAGCCAATGTTTTAGGAGATTTCTGAGAATGTCCAGGATTCTAGGACTTTTAACAAAATGCCATGCTTTTTTTTACTTTAACTACTTTTACATATCTTTGAACCTTTACCTTATCAAGAATTTCAAATTTTATTATATAGTTGTTACATAATGGTAACCATGTTTTGTATAATGATGAAATTAAAGTTATCTTAAAGAATGATCAGTCCATACAGCTGACTGCTGCTCCAAGTGGAAGTATTTAAGAATCAGTAAAATACACCAGTAAGTGCTCTGTATATAATGTAGATTCTCAAAAAATGCTAGTGTCTGACTTATAAGTTGAATACACAGATCTATACCTTCTTCTGTTCACTGGACATAAATTCTTGCTAATTTTTCATGAGTTAGTGAGTTTGTATTTACAAGTTAGAAATAATGATTGTGAAGTTCAATTACATTAGTATTTAACTTTCATGACTTTAAAAATGATAGCATGCTGGCCCATCCCCACATTAAGACTCAGAACTCTATTCTGCAATTCTGTTATGCTATATTCATTACATGCCTATGATGTGTATGCGGCAGGCATTAGGGGTAAAATAAATAAATGCAACCCCATTCCTGTTATCAGAAAAGACAAACATATTAACATGCCTTTTGTCATAAGTGCTATCATAAAGGTAAGCAAACATACTATGGTAACTCGGTTGGAGTTTGCTTAATTCAATTTTGAAATATGAGGGGTTCATGCAAAAAAAAGTGTGGCAGTGTGTTCAAGAAGAGGGAATATTGAGATTCAAAGATGGCTTCAGAATAGCTAAAAGCTGCACCCAATTGCTCCCAGCCCAAAACCACATTTACAGCTAAGGTACAGAGCAATCAACCTGAAAAAAAAACAATTGAAGACCTGCTGATCTAAAGTATTATAACCAAGGAATATAGAAGAAGCCACATAGAGACTGGAAGGAAGGGCAGAGATAAGAAAGGGGTAGGTCCCTCATCTCTTCTCAGGTAACTCTGCAGCTGAGAAGCCATAGGAATATCAAGACTACAGAATATCTTTCGCTTGGGAGGATTGGGTCTCAACCCCATGCAGGGATTCCCAATGCAGAGTAATACAAATGAGAAGAGGAGCCCATGTAGCATTTTCATACACCAATAATGAATTATCAGAAAGAGATACTAAGAAAACAATCCCACTTACTATTGCAACAACAAAAAAAAATAGGTACCTAGGAATAAATTTAACCAAGGAAGTGAAAGACCTGCATTCAGAAAACTATAGGATATTGATGAAAGAAATTGAGAAATATACAAATAAGTGGAATCATATAACTTGTTAATGGAGTGGAACTTAACATCATTAAAATGCCCAGGCTACCTAAAGCAATCTACAGATTCAACACAATTCCTGTTAAAATACCAACAGCATATTTCACAGATGTAGAACAAATATTCCAAAAATTTATATGGAACAAAACACACACACACACACACACACACACACACACACACACACACACAGCTTCAGCAATCTTGAAAAGAAACCCACAAAATTGGAGGTATCAAAATACCTGTTTTCAAACTATACTACAAGGCCATTGTAATCAAAAGAGCCTTGTATAGGCCTTTAGATTAATGAAACAGAAGAGAAAGCCCATAAGTCAATGCACATCTTTATGGTCAATTAATATTTGACAAAGGAGGCAAGAACATACAATGGAGTAAAAACAGTCTTTTCAATAAATGGTGTTGGGAAAATTGGCCAGGTACAGGCAAAAAAAAAAAAAAAAAGAAAAAAGAAAGAAATTAGACCACCAATTTACACTATGCACAAGAATAAACTCAAAATGGATAAAAGACTTTAATATAAGTTGAAAAACCATAAAAACTCTAGAAAAAAATATAGGCAGTAAATCTCAGACATCTCTTGTAGTAGTATTTTTGCTGATATATCTCTGAGAGCAAGGGAAACAAAGAAAAAAATAAACAAATGGGACCACATCAAACTAAAAAGCTTCTGCAAAACAAAAGAAACTATCAACAAAATGAAAAGGGAACACATCCCTACCCTTTTATTGCATTAACCCCTCATATTTCAAAATTGAATTAAGCAAACTCCAACCTAGTTGCCATAGTATGTTTGCTTACCTTCATGATAGCACTTATGACAAAAGGCATGTTAATATGTTTGTATTTATTTATTTATTTATTTATTTATTTATTTATTTATTTTAAGTGTTCTCCCATACCCACTGTATGGGAGAACATATTTGCCAATGATATACCTAATATAAGGTTATATATATTTTCCCAAATATATAAAGAACTTATATAACTTAACACCATGAAGACAAAAGATCCAATAAAAAAGTGGGCAAAGGACCTGATACACAGTTTTCCAAAGAGGACATTCGGATGGCCTATAGACATATAAAAAAGTGTTCAGTCACTAATCATCAGAGAAGTGCAAATTAAAACCACATTGAGATATCACCTCACACCTGTCAGAATGGCTACCATCAATAAATTAACAAACAAGTGCTGGTGAGGATATGGAAAAAAGGTAACCCTAGTGCACTGTTGGTGAGAATGCACACTGTGCAGCCACTATGGAAAATAATACAGAATTTCCTAAAGAAAAAGAAAAATAAAACTGCCTTTTGACCCAACAATCTCACTTCTGGGAATATATCCTAAGAATATCAAAACATCACTCAGAATATATGCAACTGTATGTTCACAGCAGTGTTCCTTATAACAATCAAGATCCATAAACAGCCCAAGTGCCCACCAGTGGATGAGTAGATAACAAAGCTATGATACACTTACAAAATGGACTACTATGCAACAGTGAAAAAGGAGGAACTCCTACCTTTTGTGACAGCATGAATGACCTGGAGATTATTATGCTGGGTGAAATACAGTCAGAGAAACACAAATACCATATGATGTCACTTATATGTGGGATCTGATGAACAAAATAAACTAATGAACAAAATATAACCATAGTCATGGATACATGGAACAGACTGGCAGCTGTCAGAAGGGAGGAGGGCAGAAGGGGGACTCAATGACAGAAGGAGAGGGATTAGCCAAAGAACATACATGCATCATACATAGACACAGAAAACAGTATGATGATGGTCAAAGGGAAGAAAAGCAGGGACTGGGTAGAGGTGGGCAAAGGAAGGCAAATGGGGACATCTGTAATAGTGCCAATAATAAAAATAACATTAAAAAAAGAGGGAATATTAAGAACAAAAGTATGGAAGCCTGAGACAGCATGATGTGGTCAAAGAGATAAAAGCAGTTCAGTCTATGTCATACTGTCCAACAGAAAACTAATATGGGCTACAAATACAAGCCACAGATATAATTTTAAATTCTATAGTAGCCACATTAAAAAGTAGGAAGGTAAAATCAACTTTAAATTCTGTTTCATCCCATATGTCTGGTTTCAATATGTAACCAATATAAATATTAAGAATGAGGTATTTTACAATATTTTTAATAACAAGTTTTTAAATATGCATTTTATACTTGCAGCACATCTCAGTTTGCATTGGCCACATTTCAAATGCTCAGTAGTCACATGGCTACTGTACTGGACAGCACAGCTCTAGAGTAACAAGCTTCTCAGATGGAGAAAGGTAAAAGTTGACTAGAGAATAGACAGAGGCAGTGACACAAAATCTTGTGTGTACTTCATTATCTAAGTAATGGGAAGGCAAAGAAGGGTAAGTTTCTTTGAAAACTGGGGGAAGGATGTATTTAAAGAGAATAAAACTCACAGTTGGATGGTTATAGATTCAACTAGACTTGAAGAAATTTGAAATTGGAACTGAAGGTACTAGAGAGAAAGCTGAGACAACACAGATATACTAAAGATAAGATATCTGCAGGAGTTGAATTCAATGTGAAAAAGGAGGTATGAATGAGGGGTGAGTTGAGGATGTCTTTCCAGTTTCTAACTTGGATGTCTAGAGAATCACAGGGAATTAAAAGATGTAGGTACAGAAAGAAGACTAGTGTATGCACATTATTCTTTATTACATCATAGAGTTTCCTGTCTGTGTGCATTTGTTCTATGTGGGTCTCTCCTGTAACTCAGAGTTTAGCAAGAAGACCAGACATGGATGAATATCACAGAGTTATTTACATCTAGAAGAGAAGGATATTTCACAAATACAGAATTCAGAATTGAGCAAAAGGGTAAAAACAAGACATCAATATTTGTTGGAGGTACTGAAATATATCCTACTCCCAATGGGAAGAATTAATCTTGTGGTAATGCAACAAGGCATCTAACCTGGAAATGTTTATACAACCAGGGCCCTGTCAAGAGAATGGCACACACTGTGAGGCTGAGAACCTTCTTATTGGTCATATGTTTATGAAGAGGATGCATTAGCAATCCAGTTCCATGTCTCTGGTGGGAGAGAACACCCGGCTAGAAGGAGTACCAAAGGAAGTCATCCTCCCATAACCTAGAGCCATGGGACTTTCCATCATCATCATCACAAGGTATACTTGAATAAACAAAAGCTTTAGGGCCCATAACAGTCAGGCCTCAGCAGGTCATAACAATGTCCATGAAGAGCTGCATCCAACTATGCCCAGGCAGTGCAATTTTAACTTGGAAGGGAAAATTTGCAGGCTGAAGAAGAAATTGGCACATATGAGGTCTTGAAGGGCACCGAAGAACAACTAATTGATCAGTTACATGAGTAAACAGAAATTTTAAACAAAGGGGAATTTGGAAAATTCTCAGTAGGAATAGGATGGAATTTTTCTTTATTTCACCTGAAACCCAAATTTTCAAAGGGACAATAAACACTTGGAGTTGGGAACTCTGTGAATATCAGTGTGGGCTTGAAGTTAATGCTAGACCAGTAAGTTACTCATCTCAGGGGTCTTGAGACAAGCACAGAGACCACTGTTGTAAAGAGTGAGTCCTTCTCCCCATTTTTAGATGCTCACAAAACATGTGAGTAGACAACCTATAGGAAAAGATATGGTTATGCCTAATCTGGAAACAACCACCATCTCAGGAGGAGGTGAGCATGATGGCTAAGCTTTTCCACATGGGCAGATACATATCTGTATCAAGGAATATTTGGCTCTTCCTGGAGAGATAAAAATAGCTCACCACCATAGACTTTATTTAATAAGTTGACTTAATTAATTAAAATGAGAAATATTGAAAGAATATTCCTTATAACAATTTTTTCAACTTAAGAAACAAATAGTATTGTAGGATAGGAAGATTCTCAACATGCCACTTTCATCATGCAGGACTTTGCAGCAATGGACTTGACGGTTTTGAGGAAGACTGGTCGGATATTTCATATATTGCCCTTATTTGGAGTTTGTTAATTGTTTTTGTTATGCTTGGTGTAATGAGGTGTTGACACAGATATAAATTGCCATTTTTATCACATCATATCAAAGTTACATACAATAAACATAACTTATGTTGTTGATGTTGACCTTGATCACCTGACTGGGTAT
>PVKU01008573.1:0-72139 GCA_004027475.1 Anoura caudifer | reverse complement strand
AGGAGGAACACACCAAGGCACATCATAATTACATTAGCCAAGATTAAAATGAAGGAGAGAATTCTAGAAGCAGCAAGGGATAAGGGGACAGTCACCTACAAAGGAGTTCCCATCAGACTGTCAGCTGATTTCTCAAAAGAGACCTTGCAGGCAAGAAGGGGCTGGAAAGAAGTATTCCAAGTCATGAAAGGCAAGGACCTACATCCAAGATTTCTCTATCCAGCAAAGCTGTCATTTAGAATGGAAGGGAAGATAAAGAGCTTCTCAGATAAGGTCAAGTTCAAGGAGTTCATTATCACCAAGCCCTTAGTATATGAAATGTTAAAGGGACTTATCTAAGAAAACAAAGATAAAAAATACGACAGTAAAAAGACAGCAAACTCACAGATATTAACAACCACACCTAAAACAAAAGCAAACTAAGCAAACCACTAGAATAGGAGCAGAAACACAGAAATGGAGATCACATGGAGGGTTATCAACAGGGGAGTGGGAGGAGGAGAGAGGGGGAAAAGGTACAGAGAATAAGTAGCATAGATGGTGGGTAGAAAACAGACAGGGGGAGGGCAAGAATAGTGTGGGAAAAGTAGAAGCTAAAGAACTTATGACCCATAGACATGAACTAAAGGGGGGAATGTGGGTGGGAGGGGGTGTGCAGGGTAGAGGGGAATGATGGGGGAGAAATGGGACAAGTGTAACAGCATAATCAATAAAATATAATTTTAAAAAAGACAGTAACCCTGAAACTAATCTTACCTCAATTCTTTGGCCACTGCACTTCACATCAGAGGTAGAAAACTCTAGAACAAGAAAAAACAATAAAAGTTAGATATTCTTAGTTGTTTAGTAAACACAGTCTGCCTTACACCAGAATTTGGCAATGGAGTAGTCTTGGTGCTGAGGTTTGAAAAAGTCAAAATCAAGAGTTATTCCAGGCGTAATCCATGGAGGTAGGTCTGGTATGATTACGTAAAACCTTAGGCTACTTCCACTAAAGGGGGTTGACGTTTTATATATGATATTGTTTCTCATATGCACATAGGCTATATGTGTATCTTATATAGATAACATTTGTGATATTTATATTTACATTCTGGCAGGAAACATGAGATCTCTGGAACAGAGAACAGAGCATGTATTACTCACACGGCGTTAGGACACCAGGTCCCGACAACCCAGTTTCAACAGGGTGACACACTGAGAGCCAGATGTTCACCCAGACACCACAGCTCCGAGTCTCATAATTGCACCACAGGAATTATGAGACTCAGAGCTTATATAAAGTGTTTGGCACTTCAACCCATGTTTTCTTCCCAAGAAAGAGAGATCTTTACTATGAAATGTAAGCAAATGGTTCTATGAGAAAGGACAAATGTGTCTCTGGGTTTCATTACCCTAGAATGTAAGCAAACACCCCCTGAGGAAGTAAGCCTCTGAATCTCTCTGGAGCAAGACGCTATCTCTAATTTCTAAGTCATGCTTATCATTGAATCATCTTTCAACCTAGTTTCCTGGTGCTTTTTGCTCAGAACGCTGGGACTCTGTAGAAATGTGGAAATATTCACGTACACTTGTCTCCCAACCACATTTGAACTCAAACTTGGAATACATCATAAATTCTGAAGGGGAGGTACGTGGAAAGGGGAAATGGACTTACTAGGCAGTGTAAAACCTAGTTTTTGTCTTTTTATCTAAAGTAAGAATGGTCCCCCGAACCTCAAGCACTGCCATAGCTTGAAGCTGAAACAAAAAGTGCCAAGGTGTCCAGACTGAAAGCAGGTCACACAAATGGATGAAGTGGGACAGGTGGGGACAGTGGTAAACTGAAATCATGTGCCCAATTAAAAGGAAATCCATTACCAAGTTCTAATTGATGTTGTCTATTCCACATAGGTAATCCACCATACTAGACCTCCTTATTGTCAGAAGACAGAAAGCTGGAGACTTTATGTGAAATCTCCCCCCACCACCCCTTTTTTGAATACTTTAAAGGCTGAACAAAATACATCTGTGGGTCCATTTTAGCCACAGCTGCTATTTTGAAATTTCATTTAGAAACAGGCCTCTCTAAGATATAACACAGGTAAAGAAGCCATCCTCAGGTGAAAGATGGTCACCTGAGATGAGGGTCGCAACTGGAGGGGCAGAGGCCTTCCCTTTAGCCGCAGTGGGCCAAGGTACCTCCCCCCCACCCTTGATGCGCTTATTCAACAAACACCGAGGGCCTACTGAGTGGCCGACACCGTTCCAGAAGATGATAATTCAGTCGTAAACAACAAAGACAAAATCCTTACCCTCATAGAGATGACATTCTAGAGACTGTGATCTTCTGTTGAAAAGGTACTACAAATTAATGCCAGAAATACAAGTGAAAATAATTCACAGTTGAGTGCATATGGATACCTTCCTAAGTTTTTTCTTTTCAGATAATATTTGGATAGATAGTGTCCACTCAGTATTGAAAAGGATTGGCATGTGGTAGAAAGGCACTCAAACACTTCTGGTGAGATGCAGACATAAGATCTTTCTGGTAGGTAACTTGAAAGCCTTTAGAAATGTATATAGAATTCCAGTTAAAAGATTGAAGGTACAAACCTTTCTCCACTCTCTTTACAAACCTCACTAAAATGACAGTAAAGGAATTTTAAAAGGTGTGAGTGAGAACAACAGACACCCAGAGGATAAAGCAGCAGATGAGCAACACCCACACACTTTACCAGTGAAAACCACATGAGTGGCTAATAGTTGGTAAGTTGCCAGCATCCCCTAGACTGCTCACTGCCTGCAGGGGAGAACTCAACAAGAAGTGAGGACAAGGAGCAGGAACTGAAGACACCAGGTACCTCTGAAGGTGAGGGTACAGCTGAGGCTGAAACAAGGATTGCCTGTAAGTCTGCAGATGGAGTAGGTTCCAGATTCCCCAACCTGCCCCACTGGACAGGAGCTGCTCTTCTCTGTCCCTGGCTGGGGGCTGGGAGTTTACCCTCTGGAGAGTGTGAAACGAAATTGCTAAGGAGCTAGGTGCAGCTGAGAGCAGAAATGGGGTGCTACAGTGAAGATAAGAGGATTCAATGAAAATAACCGCACACCGACATGTGAAGACCCAGCCTTACAACCTGAAGATAGGAGCCTGGATAATCTGTCTCTAGGGAAACTCACTGAAAGAAAAGCCTGGCCCTAGACGCTGACACTCGGGAAGCCCTCACCCAATCGGCTCAGCAAGCCCTACAGTGCTCCACACTTTTTAGTGCCACCCTCCTAAATGCAAGTATGTAGACAGCCAAGGATCAACTGATATATGAGGAAAAGCCTCTAACATGAAAATACAGAGAATAAAGCAAACTGAAAGGAAGTAAAGAGCTCAGAGGAAATGGAGACAATGAAAAACTATCAATAATGCACTGTTCTTGGGAAGCTACTGGAAAATGTACCCACTACAATGAGGGAGTAACTCAAGCAAGAGGAAGCTGAGTATCTAGTACACAGGGTCCAATGCAGCAAGGAGGGCAAGGGAAGTTTCAGGATGATGGTGAGGGAATCCCAGACGGATGGCTGCAAGAGGGCAGAGGTCTCCAGGAGCAGCAATGTCTCCAGAGACAAAACTTAACTCCCCACAGGTTACCCATGTGCAGCTGCACTTCACAGGTCCACCGGACAGGATGGGACGAATTAGGAAGGGATTCACAGAAAGGAAGTGAATAATGAAATGAGGCATTTATTAACGCTGTGAGAAATATAATATCTCAGAAGAGAAAAAATGTAATCATAGCACACAACTGAGCTCAGCTGTAAATATGCTACCTAGTCATAATAATGAACACAGTGAATATTGATTTCTTTTAAACACAAATATTGAGAAGATGGGGTACTGCCCATCTGTGAGGAGACTAATGTAAAAGTCTTACATTCTAATTGATAAGGTCTAAATTGAACAATGAAGCAATATCATTATAAACACGTTATTTAGAAAAATGGAAATACATTCGAGAAGAAATGATTTTGGAATACTATTTGTACTTGTAATTTTTTATTTTTTATATTTGCTCATCTGCCTTTTCTGAAATTTTTAAAAGATTTTACTTACTTTTTTTTAGGGACAGGGGAAGGGAGGAAGAAAGAGAGGGAGCAAAACATCAGTGTGTGAGAGAGACATCAATCAATTGCCTCTTGCATGACCCCAGCTGAGGACATGGCCTATGACCCAGGCACATCCCCTATCTGGGAATCGAACCGGCAGCCTTTCCATTTGTGGGACAACAGCCAACCCACTGAGCCACCCACACCAGTCAGGGCCTGAATTTTTCTTAATCAATACATATTGATTGTCTAAATTTTTTAAAGTTACATTTAAACAAATTTTTTAAAGGGTAGGAGGCAAATACTGGCCTGGGATACCCCAGCTGATGTTTTCAAATAGGAATGCAGCTCCTATAGAGCAGCTTCCCTTACCGAACATTGACCTAACCACGTGTATTCTTGTCTGGGTGTGCATAGTCACTTTTGCTCTGTCTTCAGGATCCTCTGTGGTTTGGCTAGGAGAAGAGGGTGTTTCTGTCACATCCAATTCAATCCTTCCATCCACACACCTGGCAGTCAGTCCCTGCACCAACTGCCCCTCCTTTTCTCCCGAGGGTGTCCAACCTTTTGGCATCTCTGCGCCACACTGGAAGAAGAGTTGTCTTGGGCCACACGTTAAATACATTGTGACATGTAATCACAAAAAAAGATCTCATGATGTTTTAAGTACATTTACGATCTTGTATTGGGCTGCATTCACAGCCATCCTGGGCTGCATGCGGCCCATGGGCTGCAAGTTGGAGACCCCTGAGACCATCTCCACTACAAGACTAATTATGTGTAATGTTTTCTTCACTCATAACTACAGAGAGACTCAGATGGAAGGTGTGAACTATGAAAACAGATGGCATGGTGCTTTTAAGCACACTGGCTTGAGAGACAGGTGGTCCGGATTTGAATCTACCCTCTATAATTCACTAGCTATGTGACCTGGGTACACACACTTAGCCTTCTTAGGTCTCAGTTTCCTCATTTGTAAAACAAGTCTTCTATATATTACCTCTATCAGTGGATATTTGTGCCTTGCAATAGTAGGCACTTAATAAATGGTTGTTGTTATTTTTAATTCAATATACAGTTTTTAATAGTTTTGCACCAGGTCTGGTGCTAGGTGCTTGCAGGTGCAATGATTTTTGCCTTTGTCACGTGGTAAAGGCAGATGTATAAACAAATAGTGACAATTCAACATGATGAGTGTTATGTTGCAGGATCCTACAGGAGTCAAAAGGAATGGTGACTTATCCAGTCCTCAGGAAGTTTAGGAAGACTTTGCAGAGGAAGTGGTATCTCAGGTGACATGTAAGAATGGCATAGTGTTCCAGCAGGAAAACAACAGTATGTGCAAATATTTACACATTTGTTCTGGAAATGGAAGGTGTTTAGTAGTGCTGTCTATCATATTTCTGAGGAACAGGGGCAAGATAGGAAGCTGAAGACAGGCTGCTGAGAGTTGGCGCTACCTTTGCTGATTTTGAGGAGAAAGATTCTGGGTCTACGTCACAGTTCAGACCTGATGGTAACACCCTCACACACAGCCTATCCAAACACTACTTCAACACTATGATAACTGAAATAAGCCAGACACAAAAGGATAAATATTATCTGATTCCACTTATATGAAGCACCTAGAACAGACAAATTCATAGAGACAAAAAGTCAACCAGCTGCCCGTGGGGGTGGGGAGAGAAGAATGGGAGTTAGGGTTCAATCAGGAGAGAGCACCAGTTTTGCAAGGTGCAAACACATGCTCTGGGGACGGGTGGCAGTGATGGCCACACAGCAATGTGAATGTGCTCAATGCTGCTGACCTATACATGCAAAACAGTTAAAGTAGTGACTTTTAAGTTACATATATTTTACCACAATAAAAATTTAAATTATAATAAAATACTGCTCTATTTAAATTTCACTTAAGCTCTACCCACCCCCCTAAAATCACAATTTTATTTTTTTCCTTAGCTTGGTGAGACACCTCACAGTTCCTATGCTGTGCTATCCTTCTCATTGCAATAAGCCAATAAATGTAGCTTCTGGGATCACACGTTTGTCCTGGGTTTGTCCTGGGTGGTTGGCCCACCAGTTCAGGACAGTAGTAAGCAAATATCAAATGCAGCGTTGCCCTCAGGCGAAATGCTGGTGCCTGTGCTGCAAACTAGTAATTAAGTTTTCGGCTGGAAAGAGTGGCAAACTCAAATCCTGCAGGAAAGCATCCTCAGTGAGGCCACCAAGATTCCCACAGGTAAACATCAACAAGTATGAGTTCACAGTAAAGATTTTCAAACACTCAAGAAAAAGATAAATAGCCCTGGCCGGGTGGCTCAGTTGGTTGGAGGGTCATCCCATACACCAAAAGGTTGCTGGTTTGATCTCTGGTTGGGGCGCCTGTGGGAGGCACGTGATGGATGTTTCCCTGTCTGTATCTCTCCCTCTTTGTCTCTCTCCCATTCTCTAAAATTCAATCAACATATACTTGGGTGAGGATTTAAACAAACAAACATTTGTTAAATGAAGAATAAAAGAATCACTGTACAATTACCATATTTTGCCATCCATGTATAATACCCACCCATATTTTTGTGCACATTACACATGGGATTATTGTACCCATTGTCAACCCATGGCATGTAATCATTACACCCAGGTATACTGTACATCCTTACTTTTCCCTCAGAAATTTGGGCAAAAAAGTACACATTATACATAGCAAGATACTAAATGGACTCACCTTCAGATTTTCTTTGCTGGCCTTCCAGAAAGTGAGGAACCTCTTCCCTGGTTAAAGACTTGGAGATTCTGGGTTCTAAGTGAGCTCTTGGCAACACGGAGCCCAAGTTCTCATCGCAGCGCTCCCTGGCGCTTTCCTCTTTCCTCAGGAGCGAAGGCTGTGTGTTCGGCACCTTTGTCTTCAAGTCCACCGATCCGATTTCATTGGGAAGAGGAACAGAATGTGCTCCTGCCCAGCCTTGACACACTGAAGTTACCTGACTAACAGGGGAAGGAAAGGGCTTGATTTACAGCATGTTCCCATGTCTTATGGATCTCCAGCTCTCAGTCTAGCCTGACGTCGCTGGAAAGTTGGGAGGACTATTTCTAAATGGTGCTGCTGAGGAGGAGGCTGCATTCCTGAAAGGACAAGACTGCTCCACCCTCCGACTTGCTCCCTGAACTGTCTGCGCCTGCACGCCACACTTTAGTTGTCCCAGTCCCTATGTTGAGCAGAGTGGCCAAAGACACCCTTCAACATCTCCAAGGGTGTTAACCAGCCCAGTGCTTCTCAAACTATCTTTGGAGAAGGACCAGTTTTTAAATGTTCCAGTCCATTGTCACCTAACATTTTCGTAAAATGTAATAAAGGTGAATTACCATAAAAATGAAACAAAAATCTTAACAATAAACCCCAATTTTTTTCATTACTCGATCCATAAACATAACATTAATTTGTCAAATGCTATACAACTTTAAATGTGTAAATTTTTAAGTTTATACTGACTTCATCATAGACTGATAACAGAAGGACAGGACCACAGGACCACATTTTAAGAGGCACTGCTGCAGGAAAAGCACACTCAGCCTCCTGCCTGTTTCTGCAGTTTGATTGCTCACAGCCACATACCCTTTTGTTTTCAGTCCATGACTGCAGTCAAGATGCAACTGCAGAGATGAATCATCGCAATAGAAACCATAAGGCCCACATTTACCTGGGCCCTGCCACAATAATGTTTATTATGACCCCTGCTTTCAGATTATTTTTTTCTTCTACTTCTTTTTTTTTAATATGGTAAATGAACATTTATTTATTTATTTATTTACTTTCCCTTACAGTTGTTTGTTTTTTTAATATATCTTATTGGTTATGCTATTACAATTGTCCCATTTTTCCCCCTTCACTCCCCTCCACCCCACACACCCTCTCCCACCCACATTCCCCCACTTTAGTTCATGTCCATGGGCCATACTTACAAGTTCTTTAGCTTCTACATTTCCCACACTATTCTTACCCTCCCCCACCTATTTTCTACCTACCATCTATGCTACTTATTCTCTGTACCTTTTCCCCCTCTCTCCTCCTCCCACTCCCCTGTTGCTAACCCTCCATGTGATCTCCATTTCTGTGGTTCTGTTCCTGTTCTAGCTGTTTGCTTAGTTTGCTTTTGTTTTTGTTTTAGGTGTGGTTGTTAATATCTGTGAGTTTGCTGTCATTTTATTGTTCATATTTTTTATCTTCTTTTTCTTAGATAAATCCCTTTAATATTTCATATAATAAGGGCTTGGTGATGATGAACTCCTTTAACTTGAACTTATCTGAGAAGCACTTTATCTGCGCTTTCATTCTAAATGAAAGCTTTGCTGGATAGAGCAATCTTGGATGTAGGTCCTTGCCTTTCATGACTTGGAATACTTCTTTCCAGCCCCTTCTTGCCTGTAAGGTCTCTTTTGAGTAGTCAGCTGGCAATATGATGGGAACTCCTTTGTAGGTAACTGTCTTTTTTCTTGCTGCTTCTAAGATTCTCTCCTTATTTTTAATATTGGGTAGTGTAATTATGATGTGCCTTGGTGTGTTCCTCCTTGGGTGGGTCAAACTTCTTTGGGACTCTCTGAGCTTCCTGGACTTCCTGGAAGTCTATTTCCTTTGCCAGATTGGGGAAGTTCTCCTTTATCATTTGTTTGAATAAGTTTTCCACTTGTTGCTATTCCTCTTCTCCTTCTGGTATCCCTATAATTCAGATGTTGGAGTGTTTAAAGATGTCCTGAAGGTTCCTAAGCCTCTCCTGACTTTTTTGAATTCTTGTTTCTTCATTCTTTTCTGGTTGAATGTTTCTTTCTTCCTTCTGGTCCACACCATTGATTAGAGCCCCAGGTTCCTTCCCATCACTACTGGTTCCCTGTACATTTTCCTTTATTTCACTTAGCACAGCCTCCATTTTTTAATGTAATTTGTGAGCAAATTCAACCAATCCTGTGAGCATCCTGATTACCAGTGTTTTGAACTGTGCATCTGATAGGTTGGCTATCTCTTCTTTGCTTAGTTGTATTTTTTTCTGGAGCTTTGATCTGTTCTTGCATTTGGGCCATTTTTTTTTTTGTCTTGGCACACCTGCTATGTATAAAGGGAGTGAGGGAGCCTTAGGTGTTCACCAGGCCAGGGCAACCCACATTGCTATGCTGTGACATTGTCTGTGGAGGAGTGGTCTGAGAGGAACAATGGCACTTGCTCCACTCTCTGCCGGATTTCAGTCATTTTCCCCACTACCCACAAGCAAAGTGGGCCCCTCTGGTGCTGATTCCTGGGTGGGTAGGCTTGTGTATGTTCTAGGACCCTGTGGGTCTCTCCAATGCACTCTCCTGTGAGGCTGGGGGTTTCTCCCCCTGCTGCCTCAACCCACAGAGGTGTTTTCAATCAGTGGTTTGAGGCTTTATTTCCCCATGCTGGAGCCCAGGGTTGCAAGGTCTGTCTTGCTCCCCAGGTGTTCCTCCGAAACACTGAATGTGGGACTTCCCACTCCACAATCCACTGCCTTGCCCGGTCCGACAGCCTCTGACTTGCCATGAGTCTTCTCAGGGCTGCCTGTCTCCTCCCCTCCTACTGGTATGTATGGATGTTTCTTCTTTAACTCCTTGGTTGTCGGACTTCCATGCAGTTCAAATTATCTGTCAGTACTGGTTGTTTTTTGTTTTTAAATTGCTGTTATCCTTCTTTTGGTTGTGTGAGGAGGCACAGTATGTCTACCTATGCCTCCATCTTGGCCAGAAGTTGATTTTTTCTTCTTTTTGGTTGGCTTGCTAAAAATGTAGGTCAACACACAAGTATCATTTCATACTTAAATTCCAGTCTAACACTTTGAAGAATATTCCTTACTTGTTTTCTTTTATATCTTCTTTGCTTATTTTCCAGGGATGATGTCCATCTCTTGGAAATGTAACAACATTCTCTACACCTATAGAAACACATGACAACAGTAGAAAAAAAGAAGAAAGCAATGAATTCCAATGGCAACCAAAGGAAGACGTTATTTTTTATTATTTGGCTAATCTACATACTCTTAATGATCACAGAATGGAATTAACCAGGAGGTTTAGCCATGTTTGTATCTTTTCTGTTCAGTATATGATAGGTCATAAATAAATGCTTGCTTGAAGAGAAAAAAAATATAACAAAACTTTCCAGATGTAAAATAAAGTTTCACTATGAGCAATGATGTCTCTAGAATAGAAAAAACAAGGTTCCCTTCTGCAAAGTGTAACTGACAACACCTCCTTTGGAGGACTGCCATGAGAATTAAATGGGATAATTGATGTATTTCCATGGGAACTTGCTCATATTTGTAATTTTGATGCTCTCCTGTCCAATTCCATGGAATGATTTCAAGTATAACCCTGAAAAAAGAAAGTTCCAATTTATAGAACTGATGCTTGCTTACAATACCGTGTGAAAAAAGAACTACTGTGAGCCCTTCATTTTAGAAAAGAAGAAGCCGATATCCATGAGGTTGTGGGGCATGATCAGGGCCACTCTCATACTAGAAAGCAAGACGGATGTCTTTCATAACATTTTTGTAATCATCCTGGAGTGCAAAAACCTAGCTAGCATGTTAAGAGTAAGAAAAGCATACAGCATCCACTCCTAATAACTGTCAGTGAAAAGGACTTCAGAGGCAGGATGCAGTTAGTACTTCACTGTGGAACTTAGAGAACTATGCAGTATACTGACAAGAACATGTTCCTAAGAATGACTATTTTTACAATTATTGAGGACTAATAAAACCAGAAGATTTTAAAGCAAATTGAATGTGTTCAAAAGTCTGTTAATTGGTTGATTTCTTTTTCACACTAAAGAACAAAGATACAATAAACAGGTATAAGAAATACCTGCTTTTTATGAAATTGTTAAAAGCTAATGGGCCCCTTAAATTTTTGGCCCTACATAGGAAAAGAAATGATGGAATGTGCCAACTCTGAAATCAGGTGCGAACACACAGATGTGTTCTGCTTCGTCTCTTGAACACTGTGAATGGCTGTGGGAGACTCAGAACCAACCCAGTGGGCCAGGAAAGATGATGCATTATCATATGTAAAAATAAAGCATTTGCACCTGAGTGCCTCTTCCCACATGAGAAGGTATAACTTGACCCCACCAGAAACTGTTACAGTGGAAAAACTAAAAGACAACGTTTAAACATGAGCAGAAGCAATTTCTTCACAAAAGTGGTAAAAATGACATTCATAAAGCCTAAAAATGATTATTAATTTGTAATATAAAGGCCATTATTAAAATGAAAACAAATGTTGGCTAAGCTTCGTTCATTTATTAAAGAAAAATTATTTTCTCCTGAAAAGTGTTACTTTCCTGTGTTTTCTGTTTGTTCTTAAATTGATGGGTATCAAGGTTCAAAATATTTTGATAACTTTTCCACATTTTGATAATTTCTGAAATCATAAATCTCTACAAAGAATTTTCAGAAACTACATTTTTCCAGCCTCTTTTGCTGCTACAGTTCAGGAAAATACCTTGAGACACAGGTTCACATAACTTACATGGAGAAAGATAAGGCACAGGCTTCCTTTCTGCTGAGGCAGCAGCATGGAGCATCAAGGCTGACATGGAAACAGGCCCTGCACTGGGGCAGAGGCAGCATGATCAGGGTCAGCAGCAGCCACTTTCAACATGCAGTTATGAGAATTCTTTCTGAAAATCCAACCTACAATCTGTTCTTTCCCTTTGGCTTTTCAACATGCTAATATCTTTTCAAAACTTCTTTTAGGTCAGTGAGACTTCTGGCCAAGATGGAGGCATAGGTAGACACACTGGGCCTCCTTGCACAACCAAAATAAGGAGTGTAAAAATTTAGAAACAAAATAACAACCAGAACTGACAGAAAATTGAACTGTATGGAAGTCTGGCAATGAAGGAGTTAAAGTAGACACATTCATCCAAACCAGTAGGGAGGGCAGAGTCACGTCGAGGCAAAAAGAAAGTGGCTGGTAGACCCCAGGTGCACAAGGCAGCAATGGGCGGACCCAGCAAGTTGGCAGACTGTGGAGGAGTGCGGCACGCAAGGGGGCTTGTTGAACCAGGCAGTCCCACATTCTCGAGCAGATAAACCAGATGAAACTGGGGAGCAAGGCAGACCATGCAACCCAGGGTCCAGTGTGGGGAAATAAAGCCTCAAAACACCGATTGAAAACACCTGTGAGGGTTGAGGTGCCAGGAGAGACTCCCAGCCTCACAAGAGAGTTCATTGGAAAGAACCACAGGTACCTAGAATGTGCATAAGCCCACCCACCCAGGAATCAGCACTGGAAGGGCCCAGTTTGCTTGCGGGAAGCGGGAGAAGTGACTGAAATCCAGCAGAGCAGAGCAAGCGCCATTGTTCCCTCTCTGACCCGTCCCCCACATATAGCATAGCAACACAGTGAGGTGGGTTGGCCCGCCCTGGTTAACACCTAAGGCTCCACCCCTTACTACGTAACCCTCACTGTGTAACAGGCACATCAAGACAAAAAAAAAAAAGGCCCAAATGAAAGAACAGATCAAAGCTCCAGAAAAAATACAATTAAGTGATGAAGAGGTAGCCAACCTATCAGATACACAGTTCAAAACATTGGTAATCAGGATGCTCACAGGATTGGTTGAATTTGGTTGCAATTAGATGAAAAAAAAATGAAGGCTATGCTAAGTGAAATAAAGGAAAATGTACAGGGAACCAATAGTGATGGGAAGGAACCTGGGACTCAAATCAACAGTGTGGACCAGAAGGAAGAAAGAAACATACAATCAGAAAAGAAGGAAGAAACAAGAATTCAAAAAAATGAGGAGAGGCTTAGGAACCTTCAGGACATCTTTAAACATCCCAACATCTGAATTATAGGGGTACCAGAAGGAGAAGAGGAATAGCAACAAGTGGAAAACTTATTTGAACAAATGATAAAGGAGAATTTCCCTAATCTGGTAAAGGAAATAGACTTCCAGGAAGTCCAGGAAGCTCAGACAGTCCGAAAGAACTTGGACCCAAGGAGGAACACATCAAGGCTCATCATAATTATATTACCCAAGATTAAAATTAAGGAGGGAATTCCAGAAGCAGCAAAAAAAAAAAAAAAAAAAAAGGAGACAGTTACCTACAAAGGAGTTCCCATCAGACTGTCAGCTGATTTCTCAAAAGAGACCTTCCAGGCAAGAAGGGGCTGGAAAGAAGTATTCCAAGTCATGAAAGGCAAGGACCTACATTCAAGATTGCTCTATCCAGCAAAGCTATCATTTAGAATGGAAGGGCAGATAAAGTGCTTCTTAGATAAGTTCAAGTTAAAGGAGTTCATCATCACCAAGCCCATTTGATATATGAAATGTTAAAGGGACTTATCTAAGAAAAAGAAGGTAAAAAACATGTACAGTAAAATGACAGCAAATTCACAGTTATTAACAACCACACCTAAAACAAAACAAACAAACAAACAAACAAACAAAGCAAACAGAACAGGAACAGAAACACAGAAATGGAGATCACATAGAGGGTTAGCAACAGGGGAGTGGGAGGAGGAAAGAAGGGGAAAAGGTACAGAGAATAAGTAGCATAGGCAGTGGGTAGAAAATAGACAGGGGAGGGCAAGAATAGTGTGGGAAATGTAGAAGCTAAAGAACTTATGACCCATGGACATGAACTAAAGGGGGGGAATGTGGGTGGGAGTGGGTGTGCAGGGTGGAGGGGAAGGAAGGGCAGAGAATGGGATAACTGTAATAGCATAATCAAGAAAATATATTTTTAAAAAATGTTACTAAATTATTCTAGGCCCTCAGCCTGGGGGGAGATTCCACGTGAGATGGAGAAGGATACCCAGCAGAGAGCAGCATCGCACAAGGCGCCAGAGGAGACATCAGCTCAAGTCACAGGCCTGAGAGGAAAAAATACATCCAAGGGGGCAGCTTCCCTGATGTGTTAGAAATGGAAGTCAGAAAATTGCCAGAGAGAAATTGCACAGTATGAACAAACATTTAATTTAAGAAGTTTTATAGGTGAACATGATAAATCAATGTAATGATATGGTGAGTATAGCATTTTCTGAAGCAAAAATTTGCTAATGCCATGTGATCTATTAAATGCAAGCACACTTAAAGATATAACAGGATTACGTATTTGGAATGAGTTGTTGTTCTGGAAAATTCCAGACTTATGGCTTCATAGGATAAAAGACTGAGATGTGGAGCTTTAGTGCGTTGTTCAGTCTGCATCTTCCCCTCAAAGGAGAAGCTCTGGGACAACAGCTGATGGACGAAGGCCTGGTTCTGAGAGGGACAGGCAGATCCTTGTTGCTGATGGAAGAGGCTGTGAGGAAAGAAATGGGGTGCGGAGGGGGGGTCGGGCAGGGAAAGATATTATCAGACAAGAAGGAAAGGGGCATAGAATGGCTGGTTGAGATGAAGTGGGGTAGAGTAGAGAGGAGGGATACCAGAGGGATGCCATTCACCAAAGGATAGAATTATGAAAGTTTTTCTATTCCCTTTGTGCTTTTCTGTGTTTTCAAAGTTCTGCACTGAGTGCTTCTGAAATATGGGAGAAATCCAAACAATCCATGTTATCTTCCACATTATCTTTGTAAACACTTCAAGGACAGAAGCTGAGATACCTTCTGTGCTGGGTTGCCAATCTGGTCCATCGCCACCTGGACCTCCTCCTTCAGTAACCAATATGGAATGACCACAGTCATCATCTTGGTCAAACTCCTGAAACATCATGAAATAGGAACTCAGTTATTCAATGTGGTATATATATATTTTTGGAAGAGTGAATGTTGACTTTTCTAGGCTGAAGTTTCACACTGTGGACTCCTTTTAAACTGGGCAAAGTATTTAGGACTAAAATAACAAGAAAGTATCTACCCCCAGAATACCAGGCTTAGACAGACATAGATGTGATTAATTACATAATCAAAAATGAAGATCAAAGCTAAATCACATAGTCGCGTAGAAATTCAGTATGTTATACTTTATCATGTCAGCATCCAAACTTCCAAGCTGCCATGAATTCCATCTGGGTGGGTAACTGGAAAGAATCCTTTGGCCACTGTCAACAGTGAACGACCCCAAAGGAACATGGTCTTTTCAAAATCCCTTCCCAGGACATCACTTACAAGCGCTGCGGGTGGAAATCCCTGCCCCATATGGAAGCTACAGACAGGACCCCAGACTGAATGGAGGCAGCAAAGGTGATTAAAGTTTCACTCTGCCAGCTTTCTGATCAAATCACAGCAGGTAACCTCTCAAACTCCCTTTTTACCCTCTAGAAAATAATCATCATGCTGAAAAACATGGTTGAGAAACAACTTGATTTATAAAAAGTTCTCCAAACTCTTCAAAGAAGTGCTTGCTTATTGGAATTCATTGCCGTTGATAGTTTTCTTCATTAGAAGTTGTTGCTGGTGATTTTTCCTTTTGCAATGTTGAGAACAGTGACGGATGCAAGTGGCAGCTACAATACCCCATCACACGCTGGACGTTACAGTTAGCTCTCTGGCTTCTCTGATCTGAGTGACCACCTATTTAAGGAAACTGTTGGATGAAGGTCTTTGCCCTAAATACAGACGCCTGTTGGACAAGCAGGCAGTCTATCACAAAGCCTCAGGCATTCATTACTTACCCAGAGAGCAAGGGAGTCTTTTTTTTCCCGCTTTGTTCATTTTAATTATTATAGAAAATCATGAAGTGAAACCACCATTTATACTACCATAAACAATTCTTTAGGTATCCATTCATAATAATTTAGTTGTTAACCTTAATTTTATGTAGCAAATCATGCTTTTAAAAGTATTTTCTACTTTCTGCAAAATTTACGTGGCCTACTCAGACCATCCTGTTGTCAATGGCAGCTGGACCACCTGACCAGTTGCACAATCCGAGACTGCTGTCAATTTCACTGCTCACCCTTGTCTGCATTTCAAAACTTCCACCACCATCTGGCAAATTCTTCTCCTGCCAATCAAACTATAAACAGGGGCCCTCTTTTTTAGCATAGGTGGAAACACAAAACAGTCTTTTTTAAAAAGCAGAAGAAAAATCACCTATAATTCTACAAGTAAAAAACATTGTTAACAATTGTTATTAACACTGTTAAACATTGTTAACAATTGTTATTAACACTGTTAAACATTGTTAACAATTATATTTCCTCTCTCTTTTTCCTAAGAATTAAAAAATATAACTGTATCATATAATTTTATATCTTAAGATAAGCATAAATTACACACCAATTGACTAAACAAATGTAATTTGAATGGAATTTTAAATTTCCCTCAACAAATATCTATCAGCTCCAGGAGTCTTACAACATAAGCCCTATGATTCATATTAGGCAGTTTTTATTCTTTGTTATTACACATAGTGCTGTGAACATCTTGGCAATTAATACCCTAATATTGCATTATTTCTTTAGAGTAGATTCCTAGATATGGAATTATTGGTCCAAAGAGTATAAAAAATTTTAAGGTATTATTTTACACATACTGCTTTACTCTTACATTCCACCAACTGTGCGTGAGTGTGTTTCATTCCATCTTCTCCCTTATCAATCATCATCACTTTTCATTTGTAGTAATGTATTAATAATGTATAGAATTGTTATCTTACTGTTGTTTAAATGTGCATACTTTGTTTAGTAAGAAAGTTGGAGATAGTTTCAGATGCTTATTGACCTTTATGAAAAGTTGGAAGATGCAGAGTGTGAGCATGCCTATCTATGACATCCGTAACGATGACTGAAATGTGCATACGCAGTGTCAGACACTGTTCTGTGCATGCTCTATGTATTAACTAATTTAATCCTTGCAACAATCCTAAAGACAGGACCGACTTTCTTCTTTTTACAATGAGGCCCAGAGGAGTTAAGTTACTTACCCAAAGTCACATAGCTAGCCAGTGGTGCATCATTCACGCCCAGACTCTGAAGTCTGGGTCCTGACTTCTTAACAACTCTGCTTTCTTGCTACCATGAAAAGTTCAAAATAAAGAATCTCAACGAAAGCCAGGAGAAAAAAGAAAACAATGAGAAAAATTCAGAAAAAGGATACTAAAACCTAATTTATAAGCTTTGCATAGCAAAATATTGAAAAAAGTGTGTGACCTGCAGATGCCTAAATTTTTTTTTTTCACGTAAACTGAAAACCATAAGCGTCACAAACAAAAAGGGTGTAGGGAATGATATCTACTTTGAAGGTTGTTATGAAATGAAGACTCACACAAAAACAGCTTAGAATTTTCTAATTCCCTTTAGAATGCTTAGTATGAAAGCCTTTAAGATGTGCTTAGGTGTCACAAGGAAGAAAGTTGAAATAATCACACTCAATTGTGAATGAAGGAGGAAAAAAATATTAGAATAGCACACCCCAAATACAAATGATTTTCATAAACAATTGACAATAATGCAGGAGGTGACAATAGACTAGAAATAGAACAGCATTCTCATCTACAAACAACAAAATGCTAAGCATACAGAAGAGAAAAAGGCACTGAAATCATACATAATTAGAGACTTATAGTCAAGATGGAAGTATAGGCAAACACAGCTCACCTCCTCGCATAACCACAGCAAACATGGCAACTAAACTACAAAACAACTATCACTCAGGATCATCAGAAAATCAAGCTGTCTTGGGAGTCCGACAATCAAGACATTAAAGAATTCACATTCGTGCAGATGGGTAGGACAGGAGGAGGTGGGGAGACACACAGAGAGCATGGAGGTGAAGAGACTCAGAACGTGAATGGATACAAATTGAGAGGGGTACCTTGGGAGTGAGGGATCCCATCCCCATATCAGACTACCCAACCCTGTGCCACGAAAATAAGTCCTCACAACTTCTAGCTGTAAAAACAAGTGGGGTTGAAATGGTGGGATTCTCAGGAGTCTCTCATAAATGTCCTGCAACAAATTTAAGACTTACGCAGATTCACTCTATCTGGGCTCCAGCACTGGGGCAGCAGCTGGAGGGGCACCAGTGGCATATGGGGAGAAATGGAAGTGTCTAGCATCAGGGCCAGTGCCAGGGGACAGGTTTCTGAAGCCAGACAGTGGCATTGTCCCCTTTCTCAGCCCTCTTCCACATAGAGCCACAGAGCAGTGACATCATATCAGAGATTCCATCTACCTGGTGCACATGGGTTAACCCACCCTGGCAATTACCTAAGGCTGTGCCCCATCCAACTTACAGGTGTGCTTTTCTATAATAGGTCACACTACTAAGACAGGGAGTCAAAGCAGCTCAGAGAGGCTGCCAAACTTAGGAGACAAAGAAATATGGGCCAAATGAAAGAACAGATCAACACTTCAGAAAAAGACTCAACAAAATGGAGATAAGCAACGTATTAGATGCAGAGTTCAGAACACTGGTTATTAGGGTGCTCAAGGAACTCATTGGGTACTTCAACAGCCCAAAAAAGACCTAGGCAGAAATGAAGTTTACACTAAGTGAAATAAAGAAAAATTTGTAGGGAACCAACAGTGGAGTGGATGAAGCCAAGAATCAAATCAATGATTTGGAATATAAGGAACAAAAAAATGTTTAATCAGAACAGCAAGAAGAAAAAGAATCCAAAAAAGGAAGGATAAGCTAAGGAGCCTCTGGGACAACCTCAGCATTCGAATCATAGGGGTGCCAGAAGGAAAAGAAAAAGAGCAAGAAATTGAAAACTCATTTGAAAAAATAACAAAGGAAAACTTCCTTAATTTGGTGAAGGAAATAGATATTCAAGTCTAGGAAACACAGAGAGTCCCAAACCAGTTGGACCCAAAAAGGCCACAACAAGACACATCATAATTAAAATGCCAAAAGTTAAAGATAAAGAGAGAATCATAAAAGCAGCAAGAGAAAAGGAGACATTACCTACAGAGGAGTTCCCATAAGACTGTCAGCTGATTTCTCCAGAGAAACTTTGCACACTAGAAGGGACTGGCAAGAAGTATTCAAAGTGATGAAAAGCAAGGACCTACAACCTAGATTACTCTATCCAGCAAAGCTATCATTCACAATGGAAGGGCAGAGAAAGTGCTTCCCAGAGAAGGTAAAGCTAAAGAGTTCATCATCACCAAGCCATTATTATATGAAATATTAAAGAACTTATTCAAGAAAAAGAAGGTCAGAACTATGAAAAGCAAAATGGCAGTAAATTCAAAACTGTCAACAATTGAATCTAAAAAGCAAACTAAGGAAACAAGCAGAACAGAAACAGAATCATAAATAAGGAGATCATTTGGAGGGTGAGCAGCTAGGAGGGGGAAGGGTGAGAATGGGGGAAAAAGTGCTGGGGTCAAGAAGTATGAATTGGTAGGTACAACATAGACAGGGGGAGGTTAACAACAGTACAGGAAATGGAGAAGCCAGAGAACTTATATGCATAATCCATAGACAGGAACTGAGGGGTAGGGGGGGAATACCAGTGGAAATAGGGATACCAGTTAGAGGGGGACAAGGGGAGAAAATTGGGACAACTGTAATGGTATGATCAATAAAATACATTCAGGACTTCTGGCCAAGATGGCGTAGCTGGACACACCATGCCTCCTCTCATAACCAAGATTAAGGACAACAAAAATATAGAACCAAAAAAAAAAAAAGAAAGAAAACCCAACCAGGACAGAGAGAAAATTGAATTGTGCAGGAGACGGACAACAATGATTCACCCAGACTGGTAAGAGGGGCGGAGTCAGTGGCAGGCTGAATCCACCGCTGCTGGAGTCGGATCATGGTGGAATAAGCTAGTGGTGGTCTGGGGCATGCAGTCACTCCAGGCGCACAGGCAGCAGCATTGGCAAACGCAGGGAGGCCAGGGGGTCGCACAAGGCAGCGGACCGTGGACACACATTCGTGCACAGATAAACCAGGCGAAAACGGGCAGCAAGACAAACTGTGCAACACAGGGCCCTAGCGCCAGGAAATGAAGCCTAAAGGCACCCATTGAAAATACTTGTAGGGGCTGAGGTGCCGGGAGGGAGTCCCAGCCTCACAGTAGAGTTCATTGGGGAGACCCATGGGGTAATGGAGCATGCGCAGGCCCACGCACATGGAAATCAGCACCAGAAGGGCCCAATTTGATAGGGGAAAGAGGTTAAAGGGACTGGGATCTGTGAAAGAGCGAGGAGCAAGCACCATTGTTCCCTGGCGGACCCCACCCCCACATCCAGCATCACAACCCAGCCACTGGGCTGCCCCACCCTGGTGAACGCCTAAGGCTCTGCCCCTTACTATGTAACAGCCGTGACCAGACAAAAACAAAAAAACCAAAACCAAGGATGGCTTAAAAGGGAGAACAGGCCAGGGCAGCCCAGTCGCTGGGTTGTGATGCTAGATGTGGGGGCGGGGTCCGAGAGGGAACAATGGCGCTTGCTCCACTCTGCCAGATTTCAGTCATTTCCCCTGTTTTCCCCAAGCAAGCTGGATCCCTCTGGTGCTGATTCCCGGGTGGATGGGCCTGCGCACACTCCAGGACCCTGCAGGTCTCCCCAACCAACTCTCCTGTGAGTCTGGGACTCCCTCCCGGCACCTCAGCCCCTACCAGTATTTTCAATGGGTGCTTTTAGGCTTCACTTCCCGGCGCTGGGGCCCTGTGTCACACAGTCTGTTTTGCTACCTGTTTTTGCCTGGTTTATCTGTGTGTGAATGTGTGTCCACGGTCCGCTGCCTTGTGTGCCCCGCTTGGCCGCCGGTGTGCCTGGAGTGACTGCACGCCCAGGACCACCACTGGCTTATCCCCCAGGGATCCGACTGTGCAGGCCATGGACCCCGCCCCTCTTACCGGTCTGGGTGAATCATTGTTGTCGGATTCCCACACAATTCAATTTTCTCTCTGTCCTGGTTGGGTTTTTTTTGGGGGGTGGGGGGGTTCTATATTTTTGTTGTCCTTAATCTTGGTTGTGAGAGGAGGCACAGCATGTCCAGCTACACCTCCATCTTGGCTGGAAGTCTATTTCTCTCTTTTCTATTACTTTTAATTTCAGTTCAGCATACATTCAGAAAAGTGTACACATTAATAAGTATAGAGGTTCATGATTTTTAAAGAAACTGAACATAGTCTGTAACCAGGACCCAAATCAAATAAAAACATTCTTAGATATAACATAAAAACTAAGACCCCCCCAAAAAAATGGATAAATTAATTTTCAGCAAAATCAAAAACTTCTGTTCCATAAAAGACCTGTTAAAATGGTGCAAAGGCAGAAGGTGCTTCCAGTCAAGATGGCAACGTAGGTAATTGGTCCTTGCATCCTCCCACAACCACATCAAAATTACAACTAACCTACAAAACAACCGCCATTCACAAACACCTGAAATCTGGCTGAAGAGAGGTCCTTTAACTAAAGATATAAAGAAGAAGCCATGCTGAGACTGGTAGGAGCAGAGACATGAATCTGGCTGATCCCACAACGCATGTATGGAAGATAAAAAACCAGGAGGGTTATCTCAGATGCAGAGGTCCCTCTTGAAAAATGAGAGGCCCCAACCCCATACCAGGACCCCAGCCCAGGGTTCCAGTGCTGGGAAGAAAAGTCTCCATAACTTCTAGCTGTAAAAACCAGTAGCTATTGAGGCTCAGTGAGATGGGGGGCTTCTGGATTCCTGGGCATTCCTCTTAAATGGCCTGTGCATGGACTTATTCAGACTCACTAGCTTTGAGCTCCAGCTCTGAGGCAGCAGCTCAAAAGGCACCAGAGACATATGGAGAGGAACTGAATTGTCTGGCTTTGGGGTGAGAGTTGGAGGGGCAGCTTTCTAACAGATAGAAGTGCTGGCAGATGACATTGTTCTTTGCTGAGCCCTCCTCCCCCAGAGCTGGCAGGTAGGTGACATATCCAAGTCTTCATCAACCTAGCTAATACTATTTGCCCTGCTCTGCCAATTCCCTGAGACCCCACCCCACCCAATTTGCAATCCCAACCCAGTCATTTCCAGTGGCTCTTCCATACAAATGGCCTATCTTGGCCCATACTGTTAACTTTCCTAAGATATCAAAAAAGGTTCACAAGCCCCATACAATCAGTATCTGGCCTCTACATGCCTTGTACCTCATGCTAGGTGGCCCCAGGCCTGGCACTAGTGGCACTGGGACCAAGTCTTACTTTGAAGCATGGACTCTCCTGGCACCTCCAAGCCTATCACAAGCAGTAGCCATCTATGTATCACCCAATAGCTCATGCCAGGTGACCCTGGACAGGGCACAGGCAGTGGCTGACCTCGGTCTGTACCTCCTGGGAAGTTCCTGAGCTTCAGACACACCAGATTACAACCCAATCACCTCCATGAGCAAAACATTCAAGGGGAGGACTCAGAAGGCATCAAAGTCCCACTGAAGCAAGTCTTTCTCCATGGGGTCATTCCCTGCACAGCAGCACCATGGCTGTAGTCACAGCTGCTCCTCACAGCCAACTGCCTGGGTGCCTGGTGGTCAATTCTTCCCAGGGATATACCAATAGCAATCAAGGCTTGACTACAACAGAAGGGTGCACACAGCCCACACAGCGGGAGGTTGGGGAGCACACCTAGAGTGTCAGGCTCAGGTGACCAGGGACACTATGCCACTGGACACTACAGGACACTTACTATTAAGACCAGAGATGTAGTAGTTCTACCTAATACATAGAAACAAACACAGGGAAGCAGCCAAAATGAGGAGACAAAGAAACATGTCCCAAATGACAGAATAGAAAAAATATCAAGAAAAAGATCTAAATGAAATGGAGGCAAGCAAAGTACCAGCTACAGGATGCTAAATGAACTTAGTGAAAACTTCAACAAGGAGATAGGAAACATAAAATAGAGATAGAAAAATAAAAAAAGAACAAGTCAGAAATGAAGAATACAATAAATGAATTGAAGAGTACATTATAGGAAATCAACAGGAGAGTAGATGAAGCAGAAGATCAAATCAGCGATTTGGAATAGAAGGGAGCAGAAAACACCCAATCGGAACAACAAAAAGAAAATAGAATTTAAAAAATGAGGATAATATAAGGAACCTCTGGGACAACTTCAAGAATAACAACATTTGCATCATGAAGGCACTGGAAGAAGAAGAGAGATCAAGGACTTGAAAACCTGTTTGAGTCCTGGCTGGTGAGGCTCAGTGGATTAAGCACTGGCCTGTGAACCACTGGGTCGCTGGTTCAATTCCCAGTCAGGGCACATGCCTGAGTTGCTGGCCAGGTCCCCAGAATGGGGTGCACTAGAGGCAACCACACATTGATGTTTCTCTGCCTCTCTTTCTCCCTTCCTTCCCCTCTGTCTAAAAATAAAAATAAATAAAATCTTTAACAAATAAAGACCTGTTTGAAAAACTTCTATAACCTGATGATGGAAATAGACATACAAGTCCAGGAAGTGCAGAGAGTCCTGAACAAGATGAACCCAAAGAGGCTGACACCAAGACACATCATAATTAAAATGACAAAGGTTAAAGACAAAGAGAATCTTAAAAGCAGCGAGAGAAAAGCAGTTAGTTACCTATAAGGGAGCTTCCATAAGACTATGATTCCTCAACAGAAACTTCTTTTAAAATTTCATCTTTATTGTGTTTTTTTCATTACCACATAGTCCCCTTATACCCATCTCCTCCCAGCAATCATCACACTATTGTACATGTCCATGAGTCCTCAGGCCAGAAGGACTGGCATGAAATATTCAGAATGATGAAAAGTAAGGACCTACAACCAAGATTATTCTACCCAGCAAAGCTATCACTTAGAATCAAGAGACAGATAGAGCTTCCCTGACAAGAAAAAACTAAAGGAGTTCATCATCACCAAACCAGTAATACAAGAAATGTTAAAGGGTCTTCTTTAAGAAGAAAAATATAAAAAATATGAATAATAAAATGGCAATAAATGCTTTAAATGCAAATGAATTAAATGCTCCAATTAAAGGACATATGTTACCTGTATGGATAACAAAACAAGGTCCTTACATATGCTGTCTACAGGAGACTCACTGCAGATCAAAAGACACATAGAGAATGAAAGTAAAGTGATAGAAAAAGATATTTTATGAAAAAGTTAAAACCAGGGTAACAATACTTATACCAGACAATATAGACTTTAAAACAAAGGCTTTATCAGAAGACAGTAAAGGACCCAGCAATTCCACTTCTGGGTATTTAGTCAAAGAAACTCAAAACACTACATCAAAAAGAGATATGCATACCTATGTTCACTACAACATTATTTACAATAGGTAAAACATGAAAGCAACATGTGTTCATCAATAGATGAATGGATAAAAAAAGATAAGTGCATATTTATACAATAAAATACCACTCAGTCATAATAAAAAGTGAAATCCTGCCATCTGAAATAACATGGATAAACCTAGAACATATTGTGTTGAGTAAAATAAGTCAGACAGAGAAAGACAAATACCATATGATTTCAGTTATATGTAGAATCTAAAAAACAAAATAAACAAACAGGCAGACTTGAAAGAGACTCATAGATACAGAGAAGATGTTGATGGCTGGGAGAAGGGGGGCCCTGGGGAGATGAATGAAAAAGGGGGACAGATTAAGATGTGTGAATTGCTAGTTGTAAAAACAGTCACAGGAATGTAAAGTACAGCATAGGGAATATAGTCAATAATATTGTAATAACTATGTATGGTGTCAGATGGGTATTAGATTTATCAGGGTGATCATTTCATAAGTTATGTAAATGTCTAATCACTGGGTCATACACCTGAAACTAATACAATACTGTACACCAACTGTAATTGAAAAATAAAAATTATTTTTTCAAAAGGGTGAAAAAAGCAAGCCAAGTTTTTCTCACTGACTAGCAAAAAATATTTGTGAATTATATCCAGAATATATAAAGAATTCTGTAAACCCAACAGTAAGAAAATGAATAATTCAATTAGAAAATGAACAAAAGAAAAACAGATGATTAACGCTGATGGTATATAAACACATGAAAAAATATTCAGCATTGGTCATTAGGGAAATACAAAGTAAAACCACAATGAGATACCATGATGCAATTATCAGAATAGTTCAAATAAAAAAATATTGAAGTATCAAATGCTAACAAAGGTGGATCTCTCATTTATTGCTGGTGGGAATATAAAATAGTAGAGTCACTCTAGAATATTGTTTGGCACTTCTGGCCAAGATGGAGGCATAGGCAGATAGACTTTGCCTCCTTGTACAACCAAAATAAGGACAACAACAAATTTTAAAACAAAAAATAAACAGAACTGCCAGAAAATTGAACTGTATATTAAGTCCAATAACCAAGGAGTTGAAGAAGAAACATTCATCCAAACCAGTAGGAGGGGTGGAGACAGAAAGCCCACAGCAGCAGGGGCAGGGCGGGTAGAGGATTCTCGGCAATGCAGTGGCCAGAGGATTGGGGTGGGCAAGGCAGCAGCTGGCAGACTGGTCACTCCCACATTTGCCTGCAGATAAACTGGGAAGAACAACTGGGGAGTAAGACAGACCGAGCAACCCAGGGTTCCAGCACAGGGAAATAAAGCCTCAGCCTCTGACTGAAAAAACCTGTGGTGGTTGAGGCAGCAGAGAAACTCCCAACCTCACAGGAGAGTTTGTTGGAGAAACCCACATGGTCCTAGAATGCACACAAAACTACTCACCCAGAAATCAGCACCAGAAGGGCCCGACTTGCTGGTGGGTAGCGGAGAAAGTGACTGAAAGCAGGCCCAGAGCTCAATAAGCAGCATTGTTCCCTCTCAGACCCCTCCCCCACATACATTGCCACAATGCAGCAACGTGGGTTG
Source organism: Anoura caudifer (assembly GCA_004027475.1). NCBI lineage: Eukaryota > Metazoa > Chordata > Mammalia > Chiroptera > Phyllostomidae > Anoura > Anoura caudifer. The sequence goes on along the minus strand of PVKU01008573.1, from coordinate 46,303 downwards.
CCCTGCCCTGGTGAATACCTAAGGCTCTACCCCTTACTACTTAACAGGCCCACTGAGATGAAAAAATATGGCCCAAATGAAAGAACAGATAAAAACTCCAAAAATAGAACCAAGCAAGGAGGGGATAGCCAACCTATCAGATGCAGAGTTCAAAACACTGGTAATCAGGATACTCACAGAATTGGTTGAATATGGTCACAAATTAGAGGAAAAAATGAAGGCTATGAAAAGTGAAATAAAGGAAAATGTACAGGGAACCAAGAGTGATGGGAAGGAAACTGGGGATCAAACCAACAATTTGGAGCAGAAGGAAGAAATAAACATTGAACCAGAACAGAATGAAGAAACAAGAATTCAAAAAAATGAGGAGAAGCTCAGGAACTTCCGGGACAACTTTAAACACTCCAATATCCAAATCATAGGGGTGCCAGAAGGAGAAGAGGAAGAGCAAGAAATTGAAAACTTATTTGAAAAAACAATGGAGAACTTCCCCAATCTAGTAAAGGAAATAGGCTTCCAGGAAGTCCAGGAAGCTCAGAGAGTCCCAAAGAAGTTGGACCCAAAGAAGCACACACCAAAGCACATCATTATTACATTAGCCAAGATTAAAGATAATGAGAGAATCTTAAAAGCATCAAGAAAAAAGGAGACAGTTGCCCACAAAGGAGTTCACATAAGACTATAAGCTGATTCCTCAAAAGAAACCTTACAGGCAAGAAGGGGCTGGAAAGAAGTATTCAAAGTCATGAAAGTCAAGGACCTACATTCAAGATTTCTCTATCCAGCAAAGCTATCATTTAGAATGGAAGGGCAGATAAAGTTCTTCTCAGATAAGGTCAAGTTAAAGGAGTTCATCATCACTAAGCCCTTATTACATGAAATGTCAAAGGGATTTACCTAAAAAAAGATAAAAAAATATGAAGAGGAAAATGACAGCAAACACAACTATCAACAACTGAACCTAAAAAAACAAAACCAAAACAAAAAACAAACTAAGTGAACAACAGAACAGGAACAGAATCACAGAAATAGACATCACATGGAGGGTTATCAGTGGGGAAGAGGAACAGGGGGCAATGGGGGAAAAGGTACAGGGAATAAGAAGCATAAATTGTAGGCACAAAATAGACAGGGGGAGGTTACAAATAGTATCGGAAATGGAGAAGCCAAATAACCATGTATGACTCATGGACACGAACTAAGGTAGGGGAATGAGGGTGGGACAGGCAGTACAGGGAGTAGGAGAATGAAGAGGAGAAAAAACAGGACAACAGTCATAGCATAATAAAAAATATATATATGAAAAAGAAAATTGTGTGGTATTTAAAAAATAAGTTAAACATACATTTATCACACATATGACTTAGTAATTGGACTCCTGGGCACATATCCCTGGGAAATAAAAACATACGTGTGCACAAAAATCTGGACGCTAATTTTCATAGTAGCTTTATTTGTAATAGCCCTAAACTGGAAATAAACCAAATGTCTTTCAATGGGTGAATGGCTAAATAAACTGGAATACCTGTATCATAGAATGCTACTTAGTAACCCAAATAAACTATTGACACACACAACTTGGATCTAAAGAACATTTTGTAGAATAGAAAAAGCCAGTCTAACAAATTTACATGTATGATAATTCCATTTATATCACATTTTTGAAATGGAAAAAAATACATAGAGATGGAGAACAGATCAGTAGTTGGCAGGAGTTAGGGAAGGGGGTTGTGTATGGTCATAAAGAGGGTAGTAGGAGGGGATTACTTCGTGGTGACCAAGGAGTTTTGTAACTTGATTGTGGTGATTCAGGGGATAAAATGTCATAGAACTCTGCACACAGACAAGTACAAACAGAAAAAAAAAATAAAATAAAAAGAGAAAGGCATGCATGCAAAGACTGGTGAAATCCAAGTGGAGTCTGTGGTCTCATACTGCATCAACGTCAGTCTTCTAGTTTTGACAACATACTATAGTTACGAAAATAGCTCTTGCTGGGGAACGCTGGTGAAGGGTACAAAGTGCCTCTATGTGTAAGTTCTTGTGAATCTACAATTACTTCAAAATAAAAGGTTAAGAAAACAGTTTTTTAAAATTTTCTTTGTGTTTTAGGAAGATTTTGAAAGGCAAAAGGGACTGAAATGTGTTTACCCACCATTTTCAAAACTTATTATTGTTTACAAATAGTATAGCCTATACCTTATTGAATTTTAAAAATCAACAACTTCATGGCCATATTTTTCTAATCAATAAAATATTGAGTAGTAATATTTTAACTGTTTGGACTATGTTAATTTTATAAAAATTCAAAAGGTACAAATAAGGATACACTGTAAAGTCCATCTCTAGCTATGTCTCTCCCCACAGACAACCATTGTTACAAATTTGTTGTGTGTCATTCCATAGTTTTCTGTGGATCACAATCTTTGTTAGTAGTACTGTTACTGTACTACGAGGGATGTTTTGTGGAGTCATCCATCACAGGCTAGGGACACGAGGAGGTATCTCCTTTGTGGTACCCTGTGATGAATTTGACATGCTCAGGTTCATGATCTTCTCCTTTTCCATATTAATATCCATAAAAACAAGCTACACTTTTTTATTTAGTGTGGATGCAACAAATATTTTGTGGTATTAGATGCACACATGCACACACAAAAGACATGAGACTGAGAGTCAATTAGCTAATTACTGTTCTGTGATTAAACTCAAAGAACAATGTCATATTTATTGTGCTTTAAATTTATTTATGATTATATTAAAATATAACTGTTGTAAAATATTCAAGCAACACAAATGAAGCAGTAGATGGAGTAGGTTATCCATTTTTTGTTGGTTTGTTTCTTTAAAGAGAACATCTTACCTCACTGCTGCTGATGCTTTGCAGAAGTATATTTTGTTTCTTAGTAACTGTCACATCCGTTGGAGAAGAGTTTGTATCATGACCAATGTCAAGCAATGATTCAGCATGTCTTTCTGCCAAAGAAATATAACAACATGTTTTGATAAGACTCATCTCCAGCAATTTCACAGGAAAATCTAGCTCTTGGTTTTAAAATAAGTTCCATTTTGTCAAAGATTTTCCTGAAATAGGGGTCTGGGATCCTGATTTTCACAGAAAGAGATGTGAGAACAAGAGTCCACAGAATGAATGGGTTTTTGTTTGTTTGTTTTTTTAATTAGGCAAAGTTGCTAAGTGAAACCCCTAACAATGGGCTGGAAATTGCATTTGCTCTATAGTTGCCAAAGGTAGACACTCAGCTACTGTGAGCACACCTCCTGTCTAGCGCTGAAGCCACATTAAACGGACAGTTTGAACAACCAACCAACAGTGAACTCCCAGTTAGCTCCTGAGGGGCACTGTTCTCATCATATTCACCCCCCTCCTGCTGGCTGGACACTTCTTCAATAAGCATGGGCTCTTGGATGAAAATGTCTTCCTCCTCCATTTGCCTTGCAACTGAAACAAAATCGAACAAGTGACCTATACTCAGACTCTCTATGTCTTTTCTCTATATTTTTCTTCTTTACTCTTTGCCATCTATCTTCTCCCTCTAACCTGCCACTGAAACGTCTCACTTCCTTACCATATCTACTTTGTAACCTCTTTTCTAATTTGATGTTTCCATTTACTCCTCTTGCAACTCTCTCCCCATTCTCCTCCTCCCTCTCTCACTCCGCTGAGACCCTTTGTGCACACCACTCTCTAACCGTGGGTGTGCCTCCTTGGCTCCGTCTCCTGCAATTTTCTCACCATCATCAGTCCTTCAGTGATCTTGTCCACTCTCAGGTCCTCACAATCTTTTTTGTGTAGAGAACTCCCAGACTAACACATCAACCCATCCTTTCTCAGAAGCTCTGTCCTACAGAAAGCTGTTACTTCACAGGGCCAGGGTTCCATCAATCCATTGTTTTAGAACACGTTACCTTCAATATCCTCACAAAATCAGTGTTCTTCTGGTTTATTTATATCTTTCCATCTACCCACCTCCCAGGGTTGAAACTTCGGAATCATGTTTGGTGCAACCCTTCCTCAACATTCATCTTTGTGTCTCCTCTATCAGCTTTACATCAAGCTCAGTGGATTTTTCTTTCACAGTATCTTTTAAAAGCACCATATCCAGCACCTCTCAGGCCCACTACCACACCTTGTCCAAGGTCTCTTTCTGGTTCTTATCACAACACATGGATACTTTTACACTTTCTTAACAGAGCTCCCTCCCATGAGTCTCTTTCTTTGAATTCATCCTACAGAATAAGAACAGATTAATTTTCCTAAAATTTGGGTTTCATCATTCTCTGGTTCAGAATTTTTCAGTGAATCTATTTTATTGAAAAAAAAATTATATCCTCAGCTTTATATTTAATGGGTCCTCAATGGACCCAGTTTCTTTATGTATCTGATGTTTTGTGTTCCTTTTCCCTGTGTATATGTGTATATGATGTTATGCATCTGATAAGATATGTGTGTATGATGTTGTCTATCTGATGTCATGTGTTCCTTTTCCCTGGTATGAACTTTCGGTTCTAGTCTCCTTGTTGGCCCTAGAATATCCATGCTCCCTTACAGCATGGAGCCTGTGCTTCCCAATTTCAAATCTTATCATTTTTCAAGGACAAGATTGAATCTCACCTTCTCCATAAAATCTATTTTAGGTATGCATTGTTTCCTGCCCAGAAGCTTCAAAGAAAAAGCCAATTAAACAATAAAGTCAATCAGGTTTCACAAAGCCACATGTTGCTCAGTGGTGTTATTTTTCACTGTGCCTTTTGCTATGGCTGTCACTGTCTTTGCTCAGACTCTCTTTCCCTACCTATATCAAACTTTCTCTCTTTTATTCTCCCTATCATATCTTATCCAGCATTCAAGAACCCCCATAAGCCCCTTTTCCCTTTCAGGTTCACAGAAAGTTCTTTCTCATCTGACTTATGTGATATATTCCTGACCATACTGAACACTTTTAAAAGTTTGGACCATGTCTTAGGCCTCTTCTCATTCCCCAGAGAACATAGCCATGGGCTGTCAAATACTGCTCAGTAAATAGTTGTTGGCTAGGTTTCTTCAAATGGATCCATGAAATACATGTAAAAAAAAAAAAGAGAAAGATTTCTAGTAGGGCTCTTATAGATGGGAACATTTGAGAGTGGAATAGAAATACATACCTGGTTTTGGCATAGAATTCATTAGGATGTCCAATAACTGCTGTTTCTTTAAACTTTTTATTTGTGATACATAATGTATTGCTGATTTTCCACTAAAATCACAGAGTTTAGGGTCTCTACAGGGAATAGAATCAACATCAAAGATTATTTAGTTAAATCTGTTGAAAAAAGATGAATATGGAAGGAAAAGCATTGACATCAAATAAATAAAAGTAATCTTATGTAGTTTGGGGATAATGACTTCAAAATGTATGAAATAGTGGTAATTTTTCAAGATGTTTAAATAAAAGGGATATACTATATACTATTCTCACTCCCATTCTACAAACATCCTAATATTTGCATAAAAATTTTGTACACAAATTTCATAATGCTTTAGTGATGTATAAATTAAGCAAAGATAAAAACATCTTGATCAAGCATTCTTATCATTCTAAATAGTTGACTTCATTCTTTTTCTTTCCAGTGTTTTAGCTAACTGCTTACTTTCCCGATATATTTTTTCTAATACTAACACCAAATTCTTTAATCATTCAAAATAGTAGAATGGCATAGAATCTCTCTTTAAAATTAAGCTTATTTCATAGGCTCTTGGTTGAATGGTGTGATCTTGTCATAAAATCCCTCTCTGCATGGTCTTTTCATTGCCCTTTGCTTTGCCCTATGGTTGTTAAACCCAACTGGCTGATCGTAGGGCTCCTTGCAAAGGCACTAAGAGCCTCTCTACCCTGTACTGAGTCCTAGGATTAGACATCAGCTCAGAGAGATCCAGAGGGTAAATGATGAGAATCCTATCGACAGGTTATGGTGAGGGAAACAGCAATAAAACTTCCTAGTCATGATTTGGGACAAGGAGAGAGTTGATCATGGTTTCTGACCTAACACCTTTGAATTTGAATCTATCATTATGGGACTGGGCAGCAATATTCTATTATTGTCTTTTCTCCAACAAAGGTCATGATTCCAAAGAAATAGCATAAAATCAAGGATCAGGAGATTGCCATTACCTTGATATGTGGCCTTAAGCAAGTCATTTAACTTATTGGGACCTTAGTTTGCTCATCTGATGTGACTGTGTTTCTCCATGTGCCATCCTTTGCTGTTCTGTATTTGGGACCCCACTCCAGGACTGCTGAATACCACTTCTGGGGTGATATCCAGTAAACTCAATTTTTAACCATCTCCTCAGCTGCTTGTCAACACTAAATTCTGAGGTACCTTCAAATTTCCATCTTCAACCTCTTATACTATCAAATGCTTCTAAAACAGCTCACATTCTAGATTATACTTTCCTTTTTGAGGTTCCTTTTTCCTTATTTTTTCAAAATAAATCCATATGACAGAACTTGGGCCATCTGTTCTTATTTGATAAGATATTTAGGTAACAAGCAGCATTAGGAAACTGCAATTCTAACACGAGAGACTGTTTGTTAACCTTCTCTGATTTTTTTTTAGTTAAGTGTTTACTTGCTCTCTCCTCAAAGAGCATGCTGGCATGCAGTAATTTTTAGAATAATTTCAAATCATTATTATAAATTGCTTTCAATAATGGACAATGCTTTAGTATTGTCCATTAAATAATTGTCCAGCAACATCTTGGGAGTAGGGACCTACATACTAAAGAATCATCTGACATTCCCAGTGACTACCAAAAGAAAAACTATTTAAATCGATAAAACAAAGGACCAACGTACTAAGAATAATAGAGAGCAACATCTAACATCTGTATATCACTTGCAACCATGAAGTCCCTTTTACAAACATGCACATGCATTTAGTATGTATAATTTAAAAAATGGACATGACTTCTGTGAATAAGAATGGCATATGTACACTTCCCCGGCTGTTGCCTGACCACTCATACTCACGCGCCATGCCTCAGGAGCTCAAACAGGACCTCTGCGGGTCTGTAGGCCGTTAGCATTTCAAGGCTCTCAAACAGGTCCACATCTCTCACAGCCAGCATTAGAGGGGTCAAGCCATGTTGGTTTGGGAAATTTACGTCCAGGAATTCTTCAGATGCCTTTAAAAATGTGAAGCTTTATTTCCATTATGTCTTTCCAAATGTCCATTTACACTAATCCTTGCATTTTCATTGCTTGGCCAAAATCTTATTTTAACTTCAGTACATTCTTTTTCAATACGCATATTGAGAAGGAGCTGATGGATTGGAAGAACACAGGCCTGAGAGGCAGACAGAACTGGGTTTGAATTTCAGCTCTTTAAGTTGGTTATTTAATCACCCTGATAGGGTTATATCAAGGACACTCTGTTAAAAGGTGATTAAATCACCCTGATGAAATAAGGGGCACTGCCAGTTAAACAATGACTAATTTTCATTTGGGACATAATTATACTAAAAAATGATATTTATCTAAAATTAAAATTCAAATGAATGTCCTATATTTTTATTTGCAAAATCTGGCAACACTACTCACTATGCTTCAAAGTCCTCAGCTATAAAGTGGGAATAACAGTGTTTTCCCTGCAGGGCTGTTTGGATGATTGGAGAGCAGAATGTCTGACACATGCTCATAAACATTTGTGGGATGAATGACTGAATTACAATAATGAGGCCATTCATTTAACTATGTTTATATAATCAAATGGTGGATATATAAATGTTTGTTGTTTTAATGTTTTTAATTAATTAAATTCTAAATTTGGATAATTCAAAAGTGAAAAGCTACTGAAAGGCCAAATTATCCAAACTGTTTATTTCACAGACCAAAGTAATTCACTAATTTTCATCTCTGTTTCATTTTTTGCCATGTTAATATAGTCAATATCGCTATTCCCCAGTTTCTCCGGGGAAAAACTACAGATAATGATATTACCTCAGAGGGGTGCTGTGGGAATTAATTAGTTAACATTTTTTTCAGTCTCTGAAAAGAAACCACCTCTTATATCAATGTTTATTATTAGCTAGAACCAACATGAAAGTTTTGAGCTGAGAATAATCTTACAACAGCACATGATTTTCAGAGTCTTTTGATTAACCTCTCAGTTATAAATACTAGTTTCTTAAAACTCAGCTGCCAGTCTTTAGGGGTGAAAAACATGGTCACGAAAATAGACATTGAATTACTACTGCAGCAAATGCCATTAAAATAAATGTACTGTCTTTCAAAAAAATTCTAAGCTGGAATTCATGAGGTATGGTAATTTTAGACTGTCATTTAATACAACAAAAAATGTAGAGTCCTTTGGATGTTGTTGTATATTTTCTTAAACTGCAGGTGACTAGAATACCATTCTCTTTTTCTTTACCTATTTGTATCTCTACCTTAAGGGAATGGGAGAAACTGTTCCCTAGCAGCAATTGATTTCCTTTCAGATAGGTCATGTGACCTGACAGAATCTCTGAATGTAAATGCCAAGAGTAGTCAAGGGCCACCAATAATTAATGTCCTTCGTTATGTATATGGTTTTGCTTGTTACACTGGAAAAGAGTATCTATAGGTTGAAAATCTAAACAAGAAGATCAATACTCTAAGAAAAAAGCATTTTTAAAAAAATGCGTCCTCTTAATTCCTTTAGTTACAGCTAAATATTATGCAAAGCATAGGCTCTCTAATTCCCTTTTCAGGATAAAGATAATAACTGCAACTAGTCCAAAGGGATCTAAACAGCAATTGTACAAATGGCAAAGATGTCAAGGGAATGCTTCTGGGCAAGTTGACAGTAGCTCTCTAGGGACATCCCAGGAGCACATCATTTCCCAAGGGTGCAGCATGACTCGCATCCAGCTGGAGGAAGGTGGAAATAGGCTGCTGCTTTGTTCTTTTGTTTTCTTGTTTTTCACTCCAGTGTCCTGTTTGACCATGTTTCTTTGTCATATTCCTGCCTGAAAATTCCTGGGACTGCATTTTAAGAGCACTTATTTTTCTTTGAAAGGAGTCATATAGTCTGTGCCTCCTTACCACCCACCAACCCACCTAAGGCAGAAGCAAATATCAACTTGACTGACCAGCAATTGTTGAAGCTGTTCAAGATCACCTTGCCATGAACTTTGTAGAAGTTGCATTTGGGGAGTCTGGATTGCATTGGTGGCCAGGAGTTTTCTCTGGACATCACAATGAGCCACATGGACTGCAGTTTGACGGTTGTAATTGCAAAGGGTGATATCTGCTCCCTTTTCCAGAAGAAACCCAACAACCTGAAACACCACAACATTCTTATTTGGCATTTTTGGGCACCGATAGTGTCATCATGGCTGAGTAGAAAACTTACTTAGAGGTGGCTTTGATTAATGATACAGGAAAGGAGAATAAGAGAGGCATAAAAATGAAGAATTGATTTGGAAGCAGGTGATTGATATTTGTCTTTCTTAAATTTGGGAAACAAAAATGGTTTCTTCTAAGTGTCCATCATGGAGATGATGTGAATGGTTTGAGGGTACTCTAGTTTTGTTTTGTTTTTTAACTAGAAGTCTGTGAGTATTTTATGTTAAACCCACATAAAATATTCAAGTCCTATTAGTATCATCTGCAGTTTAGAATACTAAACCCCCAAATTCAGGTGTATAGATTATTGAATATTACAAATATTTCTAGGGAAAGAATTCTATTCAAAATGGCAAAGGCATAATTTATTTAGTAAATATGGACTGAGTGACTAGTATATTTGTCAAGAATTGTTCTTGGTGCTGAGATCCCAACAATAAACAAGACAGATGACCAGGCTTGAAGGCATTTACAATCTAATGAGGAACAGAAATGGATAAGAAGGCAATTGCAACACAGCGTGATATATGCAATGATAGGGTAAATATAGGAAGCTGAGGGGGACACTTAGAAGAAACCAAGAGCTGCCTTACAGGGACTGGGAAGACTTCCTGGAGAAAGTGATGTCTAAGTTGAGAACTGTGGGATCAGGCTCAGTCAACTAGGCAAAGACTGCTGGGAAAGATTGTTCAGGCAAATCATATAGTGTGAACAAAGTACTGTAAATGCTATGGACATTAAAACCCATATGTTGAAGCCCTAACCTACAATGTAATTGTATTTGTAGAGAGGGCTTCTAGGAAGTAATTAAGGTTGAATAACTTTATGAGGATAGGGCCTTCATCTGATAGGATTAGTGAAAAAAGACCTCCTCCTCCTCCATCTTCCTCCTCCTCCTCCTCCTCTTCTTTCTCCTCCTCCTCCTCTTCTTCTTCTTCTCCTCCTCTTCCTCCTCCTCCTCCTCCTCCTTGCCCTCTCCCTCCCACTGCCAAGTGAAGACACAGACATAAGTTGGCCATCTACAAACCAGCAGGAGAGCTCTAACCAGAGACTGAATCAACCAGAACCTTGATCTTGGACTTTCCAGACTCCAGAAATATGAAGAAATAAATTTCTGTTGTTTGAAACATCCAGACTATGGTATGTTTGTTATGGGAGCTCAAATTAATACAGCGGACAAGAGGACAAATATCATTCAAAACTCTAGAAGGGGTTATGCATGGGCTGGAGCTCAGGATGGGGGAAGGAGGAGTAGGAAATGTAATGAAGTAAGTCATCAGTAGTTAAATTGAAGGGCCTTACCAACTTCTTTTAGGAATTAGGGTTATAATTTTCAGGGCAAGGAGGAGCCAGTAAGGAATTTTAAGCAGAGAAATAACATGCTCAAATAAGTAAAATCACTCTGGCTGCTGAAATAGATTGATGTGGGGAAGAGTTGGAGTTGGGAGACCAATGAGATCCAGGAGATGGGATGGTGACTAAATAAGGGAAGTGGCAGTGTAAATGAAAGTCTGAGAGTATAATCCAGGAACATTTAGGAGGCAGAGCTGATTAAATGTGGGAGCTGAGGGTGATCAAGGATAACTCCCAGGTATCTGATTCCAGTCCACTTTTGTGTATATTCCCTACTGTCACAGCATACCAGGCCACCATAATCTCATACCTGAAACAATGCAACAGTCTCTAACGGGTCTCTCATTTTCAGATTCTTTTATGTGAAACTCATTATAATAGCTAGAGATTATTTTTATCTGACAAAAAAGTCAGATAACAGTATGTGTTGGCAAGGGTGTGGAGACACTGGAACCAGTATACACTGCTGTAAATGATGCAGCCAATTTGGAAAACAGTCTGGCAGTTTCTCAAATAATTAAACATAGTGTTATCACATGAGCCAGCAATTCCACTCCCAAGAATATTAGGAGTAGAATGAAAGAGAAATAAAAATATGACAAGGCCAAAACTCATGTTGAAATGTTTATAGCAGCATTATTCATATCACCAAAACATGAAAACAATTTAAATATCCATCAATGGACAAATGGATTAATAAAAGGTGGTATATCCATATAATGGAATAATATTCACCTATAAAAAGGAATGAAGTACTGAGACATGCTACAACATGGATGAACCTTGGAAACAGTATGCTAAGTGAAAGAAGCCAACCACAAAGACCACATGCTATGTGATTCCATTCATATGAAAGTCCAGAATAAGAAATTCTATAGAGAGAGAAAGTGGTTGCTTAGTGCTAGGGAAGGGAGGAGGGGAAGGATAAGGAGTACTGGCTGAAGGTTATTGGGTTTCTTTTTTGTTTGCTTTTTTTTTTTTGAGGTAATGGGGGGTGAGAGGTTCTCTTGGGGGTGATGATATGTTTTAAAAATGTGGTGATGCTTGCACACTCATGTCAATATATTAAAAACCATTGAATTCCACACTTTAAATGAGTGAATTGTATGGCATGTGAATTATATCTCAATAAAGCTGTTCTTGAAAAATTTTTGCATGCCTTTGTGGCCCTGCATGGCCTGAAATCTACCTTTCTTTCCAGCCTCATCTTGTGCCACTCTTCCTCCTCCCTCTGCAAGCTCTAGCAACCTTTCTATACCTCACATATGCAAGTTTTTCCTAACCAAAAAGCCTTTGTCTCTGCTATTCCCTCTGCCTCAACTGCTCTTCAGATGTCATTCTTTATCATTACTTTAGTCTTAGCAAAAATTTTAATTGCACAGTGAGAACTTTTCTTGACCACCTTAGCAAAAAATGATTCACTCTACTGGTTATTTCAAAGCACTAATAGTAATTTGTAATGTAATTAAGTGCTATTTGTTTTCTTGTTTATTGTGTTTTGCCTTCATTAGAATGCAAGTTCATAAGGGCAAGAAACCTTATCACATGAATAAATATTGTATGAATGAGTAAATGATTTAAGATAAACAAATGGTGATCTGTTTAATGAAATGAGGAATATTGATGCTGTCATTCCTCAGAAGGATTAGATTGGGGGAGAAAATGAAGATAATTTGAACATGCTGTGTTTGAGATGTTTGTTACATACAAGTGGATAGACACAGTTGGAGGCTTACAGAGATGTGGGCTGAGTTTCAGAATTAAGAGCTATTGCCATATTATTAAGGAAAACCAATATTTAATGGATGAGAAGAAATACTCCATAACTGAGGTTGGGGAAATGTTGCCAGGGGGGTGGGAGGAAAAAAAAACAAACTGAAGCTGATGTAAGAAAGCATTTCAAGAAAAATCTGTGACAAGGAGGCAAGATGGCAGAGGAGTGAATGGAAGCCACACTAACCTCATCCCAGGACCGATCTGGAATTACAACTAAGCTGTGGAGAAATCACCTGGAACAAACAACTGAACAATAGCAAGAAAGAAGCCTTATAATCTCAGACAGACAGAATCATCTTCAGCACAAACAGACTGGTGAGCAGTGCGGTGGAGACTTGAGAAGGCTGGCTGGGTGCCCACAGGTGGTAGTGCTGGAGGAATAATTAAGCAACTGGTTGGATCCCCCTGAGAAGTGTGGGGTCTAAAACCTAAGCTGTCCAGCCTAGAACACCAGACCCCAAAGAGTACACAGATAACAAACAGCAGCAAAAAGCAGCAGGGTTGCTCTGGGCCAGAGACGGACAGTTGGAGACAAAAACAGCCGTTTAAAGGGCCAAAGCACAAATTTTTGTGTGCAGCCACTTACCCTCAGCTCCAGCAAAGCTGGGGACAGAGTAGGCTAGAGATGCTTGAGGAGAGAATGGGGACAGAGGCTTTGGGAGAGAACTGAGAGACTAACCATTGGGATCCCAGTGCTGAGTTATCACTCATTTGGCAGCAGCCATTCTGTCAGGCAGACCACTCCCCTCCAAGCAGAAGCAGCCTGAGGATAAACAATAGCCCCAACACCAGAAGGGATTCTGCCCCACCCTATGGGGCATAAGCCTGACTGCTGAGTGCAGAGTGACTAGGTTAACTGAAGGAGACAGTCACAGATAGTAGATCCCTGGAAGTCCAGAGCGGTCTGCCTGAGGTCAGACTGGGTCAACATCTGACATCACCAGAGGCTGATCCAGAAAGAAAAAAAATGGTAAATACTAGAATCTACAGAGATGAAATCCATCGTGGTCTCCTCCATGATTAGTGATATTTTCTTTCCTGCATAGTTTTTTAACATTTATTTCTTGTCCATCAAGTTTGTTCATATTAAATCACTTGATTTTATACCTTAGTTTATCTCTCTCCTTTCTTATAATAGTCTTAATCTCATTACACCCTTATTAATACCGGTTCATTTGCTGTTGATAGTGGGATTGTGTGTGGGGGGGTAGGAAGTTATTTTTGTGGATGTGGGTTTGTTCCCTGGGCTTTGTGGTTTTGTTCTGGCCGCACCTGCACAACAGCATACAAGACGTGGTGAGCAGAGTGACCTTTAGTCAACCACCTGGAGGGAAGGACCCACCAAAGAATGACCCAACAACAATCAAAGCCCAATTACATCTAGGGAGCCAACATAAACAGCATAAAGGGCATCCAAAGAGCATCAAGTTCAGGAGATCAAGAAGACTGCACCACTGAATCTCACAGATCTCCTACTATAGAAGTTAACACCACAAACTCAGGGAGTCAAAACAGATTAATTTAAGAAGCAGAGGCAAACAAAAAGAGTCTCACAAACAATGTGAAGACAAAGAAAAAAACCCCAAATGAAAGGAAAGGAGGAATCTTCAGAAAGAGTGTTAAATGAAATAGAGCCAAGTCAGCTATTAGATATTGAGTTCAAAACAATGGTTATAAGGAAGCTCAATGAGCTCAGTGAGAATTACAAAAAACTACAGGGAAGCTACAAGGAACTTACTGAGAATTACACCAGCATGAAAAAGGACATAGGAACTATCAACAAGAGCCAAGAAGAAATGAAGAATATAATGTCTGAATTGAAGAACACAGTAGAAGGAATCAAAAGCAGGCTAGATGAAACAGAGGATTGATTTAGCAAGCTGGAGAACAAGGTAGAAAAAAACTCCCAGAAAGAGCAAGAAAAGGAAAAAGGACTCAAAAAGAACGAAGAGAAGTTAAGGAAAATGTAGGACAACATGAAACATAATAATATCCATGTAATAGGGATCCCAGAAGGAGAAGAGGAGCAAGGGATAGGAAACCTGTTTGAAAAAGGAATGATGGAAAACTTCCCTCACTTGATGAGAGAAAAACTAACAAATCCTGGAAGCACAGAGGGTCCAATCAAGAGGAATCTAAAGAGGCCCACTCCAAGAAACATCATAACTAAAATAGCAAAATTCAAAGACAAAGAGAGAATCTTAAAGGCAGCAAGGGAGAAAGGGGAAGTAGCATACAAGGGAGTTCCAATAAGGCTAGCAGCTAACTTCTCAACAGAAGCACTACAAGCCAGAAGGGAATGGCAAGAAATATTCCAAGTGATGAAAAGCGAAGGCCTGCAACAAGACCACTCTATCAACCAAAGTTCCCATTTAAAATGGAAGGCGAAATACGAAGTTTCCCAGACAAAAGAAAGCAGAAAGAATACACCTGTACCAAACCAACACTGCAAGATATGCTACATGGACTGATTAAAGAAAAAGAAGAAAAAGAATGAGAGAAAGATGAACACAGGTATGAAGGGAGTAAAATGGTAATGAAAAAGTACCTATCAATAACAACCTTCCATGTAAATGGATTAAATGCTCCAATCAAAAGACATAGGGTATCTGAATGGATAAAAAACCATGACCCTAAAAATATGCTGCCTAAAAAGATCCCCCCTCAGAACAAAACTTCTACACAGACTGAAAGTCAAGAGATGAAAAAAATATTCCAAGCAAACAGTCAGGAAAAAAAGCCGGGGTAGCAATACTTGTATCAGACAAAATAGACTTCAAAACAAAGACCATAAAAAGAGACATAGAAGGACGCTTTATAATACCCAGGGAAAGAATCTATTAAGAAGGCATAAATATTATAAATACATATGTACCCAACATAAGAGCACCCAAATATATAAGGAAAATCTTGGAGGATTTGCCTTCAAAAATGGATAGACAGCAACACACTTATACTAGGGAATTTTATCACCCCACTGTCAAAAATGGATAGATCTTCCAAACAAAATATCAACAAGGATATTGCGGCATAGAACAATGCCCTACATCAAATGGAATTAACTGATATATATAGAACCTTTCATCCCAAAGAAGCAAAATACATCACCAGAGTCTGATGATGTATACACATACTTTTCTGAATGTGATGTATACACATACACATTCTTCTCAAATGCACATGGAACATTTTCAAAGATAGACCACATGATAGGACACAAACAAGCCTCAACAAATTCAAGAAAACTGAAATCATATTAAGCATTTTCTCAAACCACAAGGGCCCCAAACTAGAAACCAACCTGAAGGAAAAAACTCAAAACCTTTCAAATTCATGGAGATTGAATAGTATGCTATTAAACAATGAGTGGGTTAATAATGAGATCAAGGAAGAAGTCAAAAAGTTTCTGGAAAAAAAAAATGAAAATGAACTCAAAACAGTCCAAAAGTTATGGGACATGGTGAAGGCAGTCCTGAGAGGGAAGTTCATCATGATACAGGCCTACCTAAAAAAGATAGAAATATTTCAAATAAACAACCTAACCCTACACCTACAAGAACTGGATGAATAACAACAAACATAGTCCAGAGCAAGTAAATGGAAGGAAATAACCCAGATCAGAGCAGAATTAAATGAAATAGAGACTAAAAGAACAATTCTGAGGATCAATAAATCCAGGAGCTGGTTCTTTGAAAAGATAAACAAAACTGACAAGCCTTTAAGCAGACTCATCAAGAAAAAAAGAGAGAAGACCCAAATAAACAAAATCAGAAATGAAAGGGAGAGATTACAACTGCTACCACAAAAATACAAAGGATTGTAAGACATTACTATGAACAACTGTATGCCAAGGAATTTGAAAACCTGGGTAAATGGACAAATTTCTAGAAATATATAATCTTCCAAAGCTGAATGAAGAAGCAGAAAGCCTGAACAGACTGGTAACAGCTGGCAAAATTGAAGCAGTAATCAAAAAACACCCAGCACACAAAAGCCCTGGACCAGACAGCTGCACAGGAGAATTTCACAAAAACACTTAAGAAAGAGCTATCCCCTATCCTTCACAAACTATTCCAAAAAATCTAAGAAGAGGGAAGATTCCCAAACTCTTTTTATGAAGCCAGCATCATCCTAATCCCAAAACCAGAAAAAGACACAACAAAGAAACAAAATTACAGGCCAATATCACTGATGAACATAGACGCTAAAATCCTCAATAAAATATTGGCAAACTGCATTCAACAATACATTAAAAAGATCATACACCATGACCAAGTGGGATTCATCCCAGGGATGCAAGGATGGTTCAATATTCGCAAATTAGTAAAAGTAATACATCACATAAACAAAAGCAAAGACAAAAATCATATGAATATATCAATAGATGCGGGAAAAGCATTTGATAAGGCACAGCACCCATTTATGATAAAAACACTCAGCAGAGTGGGAGTAGAGGGAGCATACCTCAACATAATAAAGGCAATATATGAGAAACCTACAGCCAACATCATATTCAATGGACAAAAACTAAAATCTTTCCCACTAAGATCAGGAACAAGACAAGAATGTCCGCTTTCACCACTTCTATTCAAATAGTATTGGAAGTCCTAGCCACAGCAATCAGACAAGAAAAAGAAATAAAAGGCATCCAAACTGGAAAGGAGGAAGTAAAACTGTCATTGTTTGCAAATTACATGGAAGTGTACATAGAAAATCCTACAGACTCCACCAAAAAAACTACTTAAACTAATAAGTGAATTTGGCAAAACAGCAGGATACAAAGTCAATATTCAAAAATCAAAGGAACTTTTGTACACTAACAATGGAATATGAGAAACAGAAATTAAGAAAAAAATTCCATTTGCTGTAGCAAGAAGAAAAATAAAGTACCTAGCAATAAACTTAACCAAGGAGGTTAAAGACCTGTACTCAGAAAATTATACATCATTCAAGAAAGAAATTAAGGAGGACAGAAACAAGTGGAAGCATATACCATGCTCATTGATTGGAAGAATTAACATCATCAAAATGTCCATATTACCCAAAGCAATTTATAGATTCAATGCAATATCTAATAAAATACCAATGACATATTTCACAGATATAGAACAAACATTTCAAAAATTGATATAGAACCATAAATGACCCCAAATAGCTGCAATGATATTAAGAAAGAAGAAAAAAGTAGGAGGGGTCACAATACCTGATATCAAACTATATTATAATGCCACAGTAATCAAAATAGTCTGGTACTGGCATAAGAACAGACACACAGATCAATGGAACAGAATAGAGAGCTCAGCCCTGGCTGGTGTGGCTCAGTAGATTGAGTGCCAGCCTGCAAACCAAGGAGTCGCCAGTTGGATTCCTGGTCAGGAAGCATGCCTGGTTTGCTGGCCAGGTCCCAAGTTGGGGGGTGGTGTGTGCAAGAGGCAGCCACACATTGATGTTTCTCTCCCACTCTCCCTCCCTTTCCTTCTCAAAAATAAATAAATAAAAACCTTTTAAAGAATAGAGAGCCCAGAAATAAACTCAAGTCTCTATGGTCAATTGATATTTGACAAAGGGGGCAGAAGCATAACATGGAGTAAATATAGCCTCTTCAACAAATAGTGTTGGGAGAATTTTTGCATATAGATCAGCCTATATGCAAAAAAATGAAACTCGACCACCAACTTACACCATACACAAAAATAAACTCAAGATAGATAAAAGACTTGTATATAAGTTGAGATACCATAAAAGTCCTAGAGGGAAACATAGGCAGGAAAATCTCAGATATTTCATTCAGCAATATTTTCACTGATATGTTCACTAGAGCAAGGAACATAAAGGAAAAAACAAACAAATGGGATTTCATCAAAATAAAAAGCTTCTGCACGACTAAAGAGAACATTAGCAGAATGAAAAGGGAACCAACCATATGGGAATATATATTTACTAATGCTACCTCACATAAGGGTTTGATCTCCAAAATATATAAAGAACTCACATGACTCCACTCCAGGAAGACAAACAATCCAATTAAAATATGGGCAAAGGACATGAACAGACACTTCTCCAAGAAGGACATACACAGCGGCCAGAGACATATGAAAGGATGCTCAGCATCACTAGGCATCAGAGAGATGCAGATTAAAACCACAATGAGATACCACTTCACACTGGTCAGAATGCTCATCATAAATTAATCAACAAACAATTGCTGGCAAGGTTGTGGAGAAAAAGGAACCCTAGTACACTGTTGGTGGGAATGCAGACTGGTGCAGACACTGTGGAAAACAGTATGGAATTTCCTCAGAAAACTAAAAACTGATCTGCCTTTTGACCTGGCAATTCCACTGCTGGAATCATACACTAAGAACCCTGAAACACCAATTCAAAAGAACCTATGCACCACAATGTTCATAGCAGCACAATTTGCAATAGCCAAGTGTTGGAAGCAACCTAAGTGCCTATCAATAAATGAATGGATCAAAAAACTATGGTACATTTACACAATGGAATACTATGCAGCAGAATGAAAGAAGGAGCTCCTACCCTTTGCAACAGTGTGAATGTATCTGGAGAGCATTATGCTAAATGAAGTAAGCCAGGCGGTGAAACACAAATACTGTATGACCTCACCTATAAGTGTAACCTAATCAACAAAACAAGGAAGTAAGCAAAATATGACCAGAGACATTGAAATAAAGAACAAACTGACAGTAACCAGAGGGGAGGGTGGAGGATATAATGGGGGGGAATTGGGAAAGGGTTGTCAAGGAATATGTATAAAGGATACATGGATAAAGACAAAGGGGTGGGAGGTGGAGATGGCTGAGGTGGGGGGAGTAGTGCGGCAAAAATATAAAATATATATATACATATAAAATGAAAAAATAAAAAGAGAGTGAAAAGGCAATGCACAGTATTAGAGAAAATATTTCATATAATGTATCTGATAAGGTATTAATATCCAAAATATATAAAAAACCCCTACAACTCAAAAACAGACAAAAAAGGTAACACAGTGATTAAAATATAGGCAAAATGAAAGGAGTTTGGGAGGTGGAGGGATTAGCAAAAAAGAAAAAGGACTCATGGGCATGAACAAGTGTGGCAATTACAGGGGGAGGGCAGTGGGTAGAGGTGGAAGACGGTATAGCAGGGATGAAAGGTAATGGGGAAAATCCAATAAAAATGAACTTTTTAGAAAGGTAAGGTAAGGTAAGGTAAGGTAAGGAAAGGAAAGGAAAGGAGTGTTGGCAAAGACATGGAGAAATACAAACACTCGTGCATTGCTGTTTGGAATGAATAATGATACAGCTGCTATGGCAAACACCATAGTGGTTCCTTAAAATATTAAACAGGGAATTACCATAACTCAACCAATTGTAATTCTGAGCATATACCCAAAAGTCCTGAAAACAGACTTGAACTGATATGTGTATACCAATGTTCATAGAAGCATTATTCATAGTAAGCAAAAGGTGGAAACAAACCAAGTGTCCTCCAAACATGAACACATAAACAAAATGTGATTGATACCCACCCCAAACACAAGGGGCATTTCCAACCTTGAAAAAGGAAAAAAGAAATTCTGAAATTTGGTACAACATGGATGAATCTTAAAGACATTATGCTAAGTAAAATAAGCCAGGCACAAAAGGAAAAATGCTATGGACTCCTATCATACGAAGTTCCTAAAATAGTCAAATTCATAGGGACAAAGTAGAATGGTGGTTGCTGGGGGAGAGGGGAAATAGGGACTTTAATGGGAATAGAGTTTCAGTTTGGGAAGAAGAAAAAGTTTTGGAGATGGGCAGTGGAGATGGTTGAACAACACTTCAAATGTACTTAATGTCACGGAGCTGTACAATTAAAAATGGTTGAAGTAGTACATTTTGTTGCATATATTTAAGTACATAATATTACAAAAACACTTAAAGAACATCACCAATCCCAATCTGTAAGAAGTGAGACTGAGTGTCCCTTTCAAAATTGTTTATCTGTTTTCAAGATGTTTTCATAACCTTTTATTACCATCTTAATAATAAAAGAAAATACCTCTTGTTTTATTTTTTAAAATAAAGAATATCAGCATTAAATTTTGTTCTTGTACTAAAAAAGAAAAAAAGAAAAAGAAAAATTTGTCTCCATCCTGCTAAAAGCTGCAAGCAACCAGGGACTTTATAGGTCATGTCAGCAAGAAAAAGTCAAGGCAGTGAGGATTGACCAGTACAGCACTCTTCAGAAAGGCTGTTGAAAGGCAATTCTCCAGAAACTCCAGAAATTTGGTTTCTGTAGGTCTTGTGGGCAGACGCACTGACTGCTTTTGTTCTAGACTATGTTTTTAAAGATGGATGTATAGTGAACAACGTTGGAAAATAGAGATAGCGTCTCTCTCTGGATCATTGGGAAGACTTGCTTACTGGCTAATATAAAAGACTCAGGTTTTCTAAATTCAGGTTTTCTCTCTTATAATCCAGCCCACTGTGAGTGTGGGTATCACCTCTTCATGTTGCCCTATGGAAATTGGGGCTCAGGGAACTGAAGCCAGTGCGGGCTGTTACTATTATGGATAATAAATTGTCATTTTTCTCTGACCCAGGAGTCTTGTGTCTTCTGCCAGACTATGAATCTGTGGCAGGCTAATTTACAACTTGCATAAAAGGAAAATCTCAGATGCTTCACAAGTGATTACTTTTGCAAAAGATGATGAGAGAAACAGGAATGATAGGGGAAGAGTGAGGGCTTCATTGGCTAATTAGTGGGATTTAAGGAAAGTTCCTGGGCAATGGTAGCAAATATGTTAACCAAATTGTATGGTATATTAGACAATAAAAGATCTTTATTGACTACACATGACTGTTTAAGAAACTAAACAGGATAGTAGTTGGAGACTGTGTATTAGGAAGTAAGTTCCAAACAGCTGTTTCCTAGCTTTTGATAATTCTTCTGTGGGTGGTATCATCCTCACCAATCTGGCAGTCAGCCTCAAACTCATGCCATTGTAGCAAATAACGTATTTTTTGGACTGTAAGACTCACTTTCCACCCCCCCCCAAATTTTGGAGGAAAAGGGGGGTGCATCTTACAGTCTGAATGTAGCTTACCTGGCTTGCTGGGGGGCGGTAGAGTGGGGTCACAGGTTATTAAATATTTTACCACATTTTTTGCTTCAAAAATTTTTCCCCCATATTCCTCCTCTAAAACCTAGGTGAGTCTTATGGTCCAGTGCATCTTATAGTCCTAAAAATACAGTAATGCCACAATTGTCCTGGGTGGGCAGAAGATTCTACTTACTCCCTTTCATATAACAGTCACAGAGGTTCATATCTTCACTAAGGATGGCAGTAGGAAAATTCATGACTGAAATGGTAAAAAACCAGGCAAACTTTGAACTCTGGCTGGTTCCTTTAGAGTATGGATGGTAAAATGCATAATTCTTGTTGTGGAGAAATGATAATAGTTATCTTACTGCTCAACCCTTCCTGCTGACAACCTTAGATTCCATCAGTGATGAAGGTAATGTCTCAGATTTTTTTTTTTGCCATGTTTTTTTTTTTCCCGTGGCTTAACCACGTAGTGTGGTTAAGCCAAGCTGAAACCTGATGGCATGCACTGGGCTGCTGCAGCAGGTCAGCCTGTGTGTCAGCAACACAGAACTGATAATGGACGTGGTTGATCCACTCAATGGGGAGAACCGAAGGCCATTCTCATAGCTCTGGCCTCTACTCCCCTTGATGAACCTTCTTGTATTTTTACTGATTCTTGAGCAGCTGCCAATGGCCTAGCTGGTGGTCTGCCACTTGGAAAATTATAGACTGGCAGATTAAAATTTTAGACTGGCACCTTTCTTTAAGGCCATGAACTATAAAAACAAACTGTCTAGGTCAGCTCATGTAGAAACCTATGGCAAAGGTCCCTTCTCTGATGGATAGTCTGGAATGAAACTGTTGATTGACCCCGCACAACCCAGACTGCCTCCATTCCTGCCTGCACCCATTATAATCAGACATGGCAACACAGCCACCAAGGTAGACTGGGCACAAAATAAAAAACTCCATGTTTCTGATGTAGGGGTGAAGTTGTAGCTACTGAAATGGGACACATAGACTTCGTGTTGGTGGAAGGAGGGAAACAACCCTGGCACCTAAAGGCAGAACATTCTAGACCCCGTAGGGTACAGGGGAGGGAGGGACATTAATGACCTTTGTCCTTCAGAACCACCCTCGTGAAAAAAAAAGTCCAGGTGTGGCTCTCTAAAACTGTTACAAATACCTTAAATTTAACTTACTGCTGGGTCTGCCAGATAGCCCAAACATGTATGCATTGCCAATGAATTGCATCCCCAATGAATTTGCCCCCAATGAATCTGGGGCAAAATCTATTCACAATAGTGGCCAACAACCCCAGATCTTGCACCTGCCATGTAAAACTCTAGTCAATACCTCCAGATTACTGCTCACTCCCATTCCTGTAGCCATTCCTCACTCATGCTGGAAGGTGAATGAATGCTATGAGGCACAGACCAACAGTACGATAATCCTCCCGAATCTAGGACCAGACTCAATTATTCAGTCTGAATTGGGAATCTTCAGCCTACCAGCCAGCTGAGAGGCTGCATGGAGGCACTGTCACCCTGTGCCCCCTTACTAATGTAGGTCCCACTTGGGGGGGCTGACAACTGTAAATAATACCTCCAGCGCCCGCCTACCAAGGGAAAATACTGTGTGGAAACCTGGCATTAGCTTGCATCTAATGCCATGGTGACTTATGCCTTAGGGGTGGTCCTAAGAGACCTTCAACTCTTTAAGCAGATAGATGATGTAGCTTCAGGTGGCTTCAGAGCTCTCCCCAAAGTGAAGTCACCATTGGTTATTTGGGGGAACTTACAGAGGGATAGCTGCTTGTTACTTGTGAGCTCCCTGTGAGTAATTATCCCTAAGACAGGAGGCATACAATTAGAAAAAGTAGGATAAAATTTGTCCTTGAATTTAGTTGAAGTTATCAATAACACCACCTCATTCAGATCAGCGGTCAAGTCACTGGCCAGGGTTAATGTATGATAGAATTGCCCTAGACTTCCTCCTTGGCGGCCAAGGTGAAGTTTGCAATGGCTAATACATGCCACTGTACCTGGATCTATGCCTCAGACCAAATGGGATGATCAACAGAGAAACTTAAGGAGAAAGCTACCTGGTTTTCTAGGGTAAGATCTTGATGGTTTATGGGGTTTATTTCAGCTGGAGGGGTCCACAACCCTTGATGGCATGCCTGAGGCCTGCCTATAGTATGGCTTCATTCTGCTGCTTGGAGTCCTAGAGAGTAACTTTAATTGAATGTCATATGAGACAAACTGATGGATTTGGTCCCAGTCTCTTGTTGGTCAGATTAGTCAGCGTGACTAAGAGAGTGATGCACTCATGGGAAAATTCACCAGAAACCAAGACGATGTAGAAATGAAGGGTAGATATTTTTAGGAGACAAGTCTCCCTGAGTCTCTTACATTTGTACAAGTCTAGTGAGCAGAAGCCCTGACTGCCTTTGCCCCACTCTCTTTTCAAGCTTATTTGTGTAGTGTTTGTATAGTTTCCATAGTGAATAACCTTGGATAGAGACAGTATCACCTTCGGGAGCAAAGATTGTAGGATTGCTTAATGTTCATTGTGAAAGATCTGGCCTCCATAAATTTAAGGTTCTTCTCCTGCAATCCGATCCCCTGTGAGTAGGATCATCTGGTCCCCTTCCTATCATCCATGGGAATTAGGAACTGACATAAAACTGATAATACTCTGGCAAATGCTATTGTTTTTGACCCTGTTTTGTTTCTTATGCCAAGAATCCAAGAAATTGTGCCAGGCTAACATGATAGCTTGAAAGTAGACTAAAATCTCAGATCTTCTATAGTTATTGACAGAGGTCTGCAGGTGAAGAGGCCTGGAAGAGGAATGAAAGTGGCTGGAGGACGATGTGGGAGTCAGTGAAGGTGTTTGTTTATTTATGTGTCATCAGAAGGGTGATATTTAAGTATATTCAATGCTAATGGAAAATAGCATCACTGTTTGCAATAACATAAATATGGAAACCACCCACCTATCAAAGTAAGATAGATAGTTCAATTGTGGCAAACACAGAATAATAAGTAGCATTAAAAATGAAAAAACATAGCTACTGGGTTTAAGTGGGGCAGTCTCTAAAACATAACAATGAACAGAAGCAAGTTACAGAGAAACACATGCAGTGCAAGTTTGTTTTTATAAAGTTCAAAACTGGAAAAGTAAACAATGCATTATTTAGAAATATATGCAGAAGTGGTAAAACTAAGGAAATGATTAACCCAAAATTCAAGATAATGCAATTCAGGAGGAGCATTCAGGAGGGGCTTTTGAGGCATGGCTGTGTTCTAACTTTTGGCTTGAATGGTGGGTATAGGGTGTTAGTCTCATTTTTCTCTAAGTTGTGCATACATGTTTTGTAAGCATATATAATAATATTTTATAATTTGTTTAAAAGGTGCTAATACAAAAGAATCAAAAGAGAAAATGAGCTAAGAGTTAGTCAAGAAAGAGACTAATTGAGGTGGTCAGGTGGGGTTAAGGATCTACTTGCATTTATATTCCCAAGAACTTGCAGAGGCACTGACCCATGTAGGTGAGTGAAATTTGCCTTTTTCACTCTAGTTTCCCATTGTAAGCCCTTTTCTATTCCACTTATAGCTTCCTCTTTGCTGACTGCCCCCAATTCCAAGTGCCCATGTTGTTATAACTTTCACCTGCATTCTTAAAAAGGATCTTCTAAGTTCCTACGCACAATGATATAAATGATTGATAAGACCCAAATGGGTTATTTATTCATTTGTTTGTCCACTTAATACATATTTTTTAAATACCTACATGTGTCAGACACTGTAGCTGGATATATAGCTAGAACAAAGAGGACAATTCTCTGCTCTTTGAGGTCTTGCTATTATTTATTTACTCCTCTTGCCCTATTTTCAGGGTTATATACAACTGTTAGAGCAGGGAACAAATTCCCAGGTCTGATGGGGCTGAGGGTGGGGAGTGGGAAGGAGGAACAATCTCAGGCTCCATTATATTGTCCCACTAGACCATAAACTCCTCAAGGGTGACATCTGTGTTTGATCCAACTTTGTATCCAACATGAAGTCTAGTATTCTGTTGACTGAGTAGGGGGATAAATCAAGATAATGACTATCTAGATTATTTGGGCTCTCTCAGTTCTCCCTCCAGTTGCCCCTCACCCCCATCCCCACCTCTACCCTCTGCATATCAGAGATTCTGATGACACAATTCTGGCACAATTCTGGCACAATCAGAGATTGTGCCATCAGACATTCTTTCATGGAGGTGGTGGTAATGTTGTTCTCAAACACCTCATCTCAGAATCCTTAGCTAGAAGAGCATCCATAGGGCCCTAGACACCACATGTTACCTCTGATAAATTTTCTTCTGCTGCAGTAATGAGAGGTGTATCCCCCGTCTCTGGATGCTGAAAGTCGAGGTTTCCAAGAATGGAATGGACTTTAGCAACATGGTCACAGATGAGTTGCACATCACCTCTTGAAACTACTTCCAGGAAATCATGAATCAATTTATTTTTATTCATCTTGTTTGTTCCATATAATTGCTTTTAAGAAAAAAATAAATGATTTAATTAAATGAGAGACTGCAAAGCAGTGGGTGATTCAAATGCAACAAAGTCTATCTTTAGTTCCCCTGTTCCCTTCTTTTACGTATAAAATATTATAACAATTTTAAAGACAATTCTGAAAAAGAAGAAACCCCATAATCCCACCAATCTTGGTTATGTGTACACATTCAGGGTGAGACAAAGTGGGTTTACCATTGTTTGCATGGAAAATAATGCAATAATTAATAAAAAATAATATAAGAATAAACTCTGTTTCATGTACTCACAACTGTAAACCTACTTTTGCCACACCCCGTATTTTAAATTGGGGACAGTAATAATTTTAAATTGGGGACAGTAATACTATCACTTTTCAAGATCTGCTGAGGTACAGAAGGTACAGATGAAGAAAGGATGAATCCACACCAGAATGGAAAGAGCACAAGTTTTAGAGCCTGACAGAACCTTAGTTCAGATCCCTCCTCCACGGATTACCAAGTGTGTAACCTGGAGCATGTCACTCAACGTCTCTGAACTTTATTTTCTCATATCAAAAACAGAAATTATATTCCCCTTTTCAAATGGCTAGTGAAGATCTGAAATACTATATACAAAGTATTGGCTTGTTCTATTGGTGCAAATTCTTGTAGGATTTTATTTTCTTTAGTGATGTTATTAAAATCCCTATGATTATTTTCTTTTTGCAAGTCCAATCTCCCCAACAACACCTCAGACTCCTCAATAGCAGGGACAGTCCACGCCTTCCATTTCTGTATGCCCCCTAATTCTAGCACAGTGTGTGTCACTGAAGAGTGCGGTGGCCAGCATTTTAGATTTTTCAGGGAAGTCCTAATTTTAAATATCCCATCTCAATATTCCAAATTATTAAAGTATCTCTCACATTGCATTTTTTGAAGCCACCAAACTACTGCCCCCATGGGGCCTCGTACTGTTGGAAATAGCACAAAAACCCTTTGTCAGACTCAACGTCCCAATTTCAGCTTTTGACACCATAGTCATATGCTATCTCGTTGAACGGGCAATTTATTTGCAATGGACTGGTATTTGGAGAAAAGCTAAGAAAAACAAACAAGAAAATATCTAGAATTGGTCTTTAATGTTCTAAACACACAAATGCCTTCGGAATTCATGGGTTAGACAACGTGAAGCTTTTTTTCTCCAGGAGAACATGTACTTCACCCCAGAATCAGTACTCTGATAAATTCACCCATTCAGTTAGGAGGATACTATTGCCCTTCACAATCTTTCATGGCCTGTCACAACAGAACATAATATAAAATATTAGGTTAAGACAAAATACAAGAAAGAAAATACGTAATGGCCAGAGCAAACAACAAATGCTGAATCTTACAGCTGCCAGAGAAATGGCAAGGCCGTGTGGGCTGGAGCACTGCATGGAGAGAAAGGTGTCGATATTATTTGGAGACCCGGAGTGGAGGAGAAAGGGCAGTTATGACTGGGGCAAAGGCATGAACAAAGGCTGGTACCCAGGGTCAATGCAGAGAGAGTGGACCAGAGGGAAATTTACACTTTACTTCTGAAGCGTTTGGGAACGCCATGGAGAGTTCTGAGTAGTGTCTCTTAGGAACATTGGTACTTTAGGAAGATCATTACGATATAGAATAGAAAGGCAGAAACAAAAATTTGGAGATAAAGCTAAAGAGGATTCGTGACATATTGGCCATAGATAATGAAAGGTGGGCCCAAGGGGATGGGGTTGGGCAGCTGGGAAGACCTGATGCCAGAGGAGGCGGGCATTGCTGTTATGGAATGATAACAGCTGGGGTTAGCAACAGAGCCAGTGTGTAAGGAGGGCATCTTGTATCTTTGGCTTTTAAAGGAATGTGGCCTTAGCTTCGTGCAGTTTCCTAAACTTCATTGAGCATAGTATTATGCTATTCCCTGGTTACAAATAAAGATTCCCAGATTCCTTTGATTTAGTAGGTCTGGAATAAGGCTGGAGACACTCCCATCTTTTTATTTTAATTTTAAAAGGACTAATGGACTCTTTTAAAATAGACTTTATTTTTGGAGCAGTTTTAGGTTCACAACAAAATTGAGTGGAAAACATAGAGTTCCCAAACATTTCCTGAGCCCTCCAAACATACCCTCCCCACTATCGACTTTCACACCAGAGTTGTATACCTATAACAACTCATGAATATACACTGACACAGCATTATCATCCAAAGTCCAGAATCTACATAAAGGATCACTCTTTGGTTTTGTACATTCTAGACCTGGACAAATGTATCATAACATGTAACCACCATTACTGTAGCATACAGAGTAGTTTCACTGCCCTGAAAATCCTTTGTGCTCCACCTATTCGACACCCCTCCCCCAACCCCTGGCAAGGCTGACATTTTCACTGTCTCCAGGAGCACCTCCCAGACCCCGCTCTCCCTCCCTCTCCACTGAAGCAAGCAGGTGATTTCTCTCCTTAGACAACTTCTGCAGACACTGACCTAGCGATCAGAATCCAGTCCACAATCTTTCTTGCAATTCAGGTTATTTTCTAACTGCATTTATCATTACCACTTATTTCTTTTGATTTAAGTTTCCTAGGATAAATACTAACGTTCCCCCCAAATTTCTAATAAAGAATAAATTGAAATAGAGAATTCCTCAAGTCTTTTCCTACCTTACTCAAAGTGATGTTACATAACAATAGTAGTAATACCCAACATTAATTCTTTAAATATATTTTATTGATTATGCTATTATAGTTGTCCCATTTCCCCCCTTCATTCCCCTCCACCCTGCACACCCCCTCCCACCCACATTTCCCCCTTTAGTTCATGTCCATGTGTCCTAAGTTCTTTAGCTTCTACTTTTCCCACACTATTCTTGCCTTCCCCCTATTCTCTACCTACCCTCTATGCTACTTATTCTCTGTACCTTTTCCCCTCTCTTCCTCCCACCCCCTGTTGCTAACCCTCCATGTGATCTCCATTTCTGTGGTTCTGCTCCTGTTCTAGTGTTTGCTTAGTTTCCTTTTGTTTTAGGTGTGGTTGTTAATATCTGTGAGTTTGCTGTCTTTTTACTGTCCTATTTTTTATCTTCTTTTTCTTAGATAAGTCCCTTTAACACTTCATATAATAAGGGCTTGGTGATGATGAACTCCTTTAACTTGACCTTATCTGAGAAACTCTTTATCTTCCCTTCCATTCTAAATGAAAACTTAGCTGGATAGAGAAATCTTGGATGTAGGTCCTTGACTTTCATGACTTGGAATACTTCTTTCCAGCCCCTTCTTGCCTGCAAGGTCTCTTTTGAGAAATCAGCTGACAGTCTGATGGGAACTCCTTTGTAGGTGACTGTGCCCTTATCCCTTGCTGCTTCTCAAATTCTCTCCTTCATTTTAATCTTGGTTAATGTAGTTATGATGTGCCTTGGTGTGTTCCTCCTTCAGTGGGTCCAACTTCTTTGGGACTCTCTGAGCTTCCTGGACTTCCTGGAAGACTATTTCCTTTGCCAGATTGGGGAAGTTCTCCTTTATTATTTGTTCAAATAAGTTTTCCACTTGTTACTCTTCCTCCTCTCCTTCTGGTACCCCTATAATTCAGATGTTGGAATGTTTAAAGATGTCCTGGAGGTTCCTAAGCCTCTCCTCATTTTTTTGAACTCTTGTTTCTTCATTCTTTTCTGCTTGGTTGCTTCTTTCTTCCTTCTGGTCCACTCCATTGATTTGAGTCCCAGTTTTCTTCCCATCACTATTGGTTCCCTGTACATTTTCCTTCATTTTACTTATCGTAGCCTTCATTTGTTCATCTAATTTGTGACCAAAATCAACCAATTCTGTGAGCATCCTGATCACCAGTGCTTTGAACTGTATATCTGATAGTTTGGCTATCTCTTGGTCACTTAGACGTATTTGCTCTGGGGCTTTGATATGTTCTTTCATTTGAACCTTTTTTTTTTTTTTTGAGGGGGTAGGGCTCTAGTAGCACCTGTTATGTAGTGAGGGGCAGAGCCTTAGGTGTTCACCAGGGCGGGGCAACCCCGTTGCTGGGTTGTGACACTGTATGTGGGGGAGGGGTCAGAGAGGGAACAGTGGCTCTTGCTCCACTCTTTCTCGGATTTCAGTCCCTTCCACTGCTTCCCACAAGCAAATCGGGCCCTTCTGGTGCTATTTCCTGGGTGGGTAGGCTTGTGTATGTTCTAGGACCCTGTGGGTCTCTCCAATGAACTCTCCTGTGAGTCTGGGAGTCTCTCCCAGTACCTCAACCCCCACAAGTGTTTTCAATCGGTGCTTTTAGGTTTCATTTCCTGGTGCTGGGGCCCTGGGCTGTGTGGTCCGTCTTGCTCCCTGTTCTGGCCTGGTCTATCTTCGCGTGAATGTGTGTCCAAGGTCAGCCAACCATGCTGCGTGCCTCACTGGGTCTGCCCATTGCCACCCCACGCCCAGGGTCTACTAGCCACCACCGCTTTTTCCTGCCGGGACCCCTTTCCACCGCCCACTGACTCTGCCCCTCTTACCGGTCTGGATGAATAGTTGTCGGACTTCCTTATGGTTCAATTTTCTATCAGATCTGGTTGTTTTTTTGTTTCTAAATTTTTGTTGTCTTTAATTTTGGTTGTGTGAGGAGGCACAGTTGTGTCTACCTATGCCTCCATCTTGGCCGGAAGTACCCAACATTTATTAAACACCTTTGCTACATGCCATACACTATTCTAAATACGTGTATTTTATCTAATTCCAAATAACACCATTAGAACAGTAGCATCAGCATCCACATTTTACAGATGAGGACAACGGGCACTGGCATTGGCAACATGGGATCTCACACTAGAGAGATGTGGGTGCTAGCACCCAAGAGCCTCAATGCAACTAGTATTTAAAGGACCATTTGTAAAACAGGCCTATTTTCATTTCCTCGTTTAGATACTCAGTAGAGGAGATTTGAGTTAAACATGCTCCTCTTTAGTAGTATTGGGCAGTGTCCGGCTTTCCTTTTGTTTTATTTTATTGTTCCCCCTTTACCTCTAATCCCCTCTTCCACTCCCTTTTACCTCACAGGAACCCAATCTAATGTAGGTATCCTCATATATGTGTATGTCTCTTTTTAAGAATATTTTATTTACTTATTTTCAGAGAGAAGGGAAGGGAGCGAGAAAGAGAGGGAGAGAAATATCTGCTGTGAGAGAAACATCAACATGTGGTTGCCTCTTGCATGCCCCAATTGAGGACCTGGCCCGCAACTCAGGCATGTGTCCTGACAGGGAGTCGAACCAGTGATCCTTTGGTTCACAGACTGCTGCTCAATCAGCTGAGTCACAGCAGCCAGGGCTGATATGTGTATGTCTTTATAAGATATATGCGTATGGTGCTATTGTGTGTCTCTCTGTGTGTTTTAAATTTGCAGAAATTATATTGGTTACTTATTTTTTAACTTAACATTTATTTTTAAGCTTTAGCTTTGTACTTATCTGCACCTCTTGTTGTTTGCTTCTAATAGCTGTATTGTGAGCATCCACCATACTATTTTATTATCCCTTCACTTGGTGATGGACATCTAAGTTGCCTCCAGACTCCCACTCCACAAACAACACTGTGATAAATGTCTTTGTTCAGGCCTTATTTCACATCATACAAGTTTCTCTGAAATGAGTGGGCTGAGTGTATCTAATTTCACCAAATACTGCTGGATTTTTCCCCAGAAAGACAGTACCAATTCACACTCTAAGCAGTAGTGCCTGACTGTTTTCTTTAAGCTCTTTCTAAGGGAAGCAGACATTGGTTTGGTTGCTGTCCCTTCATCATCGTTATCTTAATTGTTGGCATTCAATGCGCAGTGTACTTGGAACTTTGCTACGAGCTGAAGGAGAGAAGACACACTAGAAATCAGGCCATAGAAAATTTAAAAAATAATATACATATCTCTCCTAGCAAATTGCTTTGCAACTTGCATTTATATATTTATTTTTGAAAATGCAACAATATTTGCAATATCATTGTAAGTAATAGAAACACTTTCAGAAATGAAGGATAATTAAAACCTGTTCAACAAAGCTGAACACGGGATAAAAAAATAACAACTAGGCAATGGCATACAGAGTGATCATCCTGGTAAGTCTAGTACCCTTCTGATACCCTGTATAGTTATTACGATATTATTGCCTATATTCCCTATGCTGGACTTTATGAAGTTTAATTTTTAATGCAATATTTAAATTAGAGCATTCCACAAGTAGTAACTACCATCTAAATAAAAAAAACAAACTGCAGCCCAAATGTCATTACACCAGTCACTACAGTACTGGGCAATGTGCTCATTATTTGACCGTCCATTGCCTCGCACATTCAGCAGGGGCTGGAAGAAGACAAGAACGACATATAGCAGGATTCCCATATATAGTTCCCTCTGTCAATTAGCACGGACAAACCCACATTGTTTTTTTATTAGTGAGCTCCATTTCCTCTTGTGATCTTTAGTCTGTACATTTCCATTTTAAGTTTTTTCATAAGGAAACTCTTCTCAATTTTCCCTTTAAAACTGTTTTGACAGAGACAGACTCATAGGTGGAGAACAGATGACAGCTAGGGGGGAGTAGGGGCAGTTAGTGGGAGGAGGGATGGAGCAAAAAGGAAAAAGGACTCATGGACATGGATAAGGAGTTGATGCCTAGTGGCTGGGGCATATCAGAGGACTGAATGGTAATGGAAAAAATATAATAAAGATTATATTTTTAAAAAATTATTTTGATCAATGATTTGTAATCAATAATATTTCATTCCACAGTGATTTCTGATTTAGCATCTATTGAAGCCCAGTCTCTTTTATGTTTAATTGTATCATGGTTGATTTATTTGTAAAACAAAATCTTTTGATTACACTGTATGTTTGATTTGGAATCTTAAGAAATTAAGACTGTAAGCAATGGGAATCCTTTCTTTTTTCTTTTTTCTTTTTTTGAGAAAATATGGCCAAGAACACATATATACAGGGTCCAGCAGAAGTAACACCACTGAGTGTGGTTGGTAGGGTACATGAATGTCTCACATGAGATGGACAACAATTTGAACATTTCACCTAAAATGTCATATGGTATTCTTGAGTGTATGCTGTTATGTTACAGAATTACATGCCTATTATTTTGTAATAGAAGATTTTTATATAATAAAAAAGGAGCATATTTGTGCTGAACACTATACAATACTGAGTAGTTACAAGAAGGTTTATACCATGTAAAGTTAATACATATTTTGATGATTAAAATAAAAGATTGTCCCTTAGTATAATTCAATGGAAGCAATTTTATATACTTGTGTTTACCAGTTTAGCCTATGGTTTAACAGCATTTGCATAAAAGATTAGAAGGGATTGTCTCAATATTTGAAAACTCAAAAAAGTTTATTACAACAACTGCAAGGATACAATTATTTAAAATTAGAACAGTTTTCTCTATCTGTTTATTTGATATTCCTCCTCTGGGACCCCCTTTAGGGAGGAAAAAAAGTTACAACATACGGTGTTACCTAAAACATGATGAAAATGGAGATTTGGCTTACCTACAGTGTGTTTTAGCGAGGGAGTTAGTACACAGCTGAAGAAACATCAAGCCAAACAGCAGCCAACATCATTCAATTCACTGTGGCACTGGTTTCTGGGACAGCTGTCAACCCACACTTCAACAAGGGATTCATTTAAAAGCAGCATAGATTTAGGCTTTTATCTTCAATTATTTTCCAATGTTGCACAGCTCAAAGTACTTTTAAAATATATTTAAAGCTGGATCTGTGTGCACAAACCCTTCAGCTACTTGCAAAGCCACTGCTTAGTTTACGAGCTGTCACCCAGGCAACCATCCACTGTGCACTTAGCTTGGAGGATTGAAAGCAGGACAATCTCAACCAGCAAGGAAAACAAGTATAGCACACTCCTCAGTGTTGCTTTTAAGTGTTTTAAAGAGTTGGATCCCTGTGCACTTCTATGGTTGGCACCGACCCAGAGATTTTTCTCCAGGAAAGCCATTGTAATTGCTATAATGTGCCAAAAGGGCCCCTTTCCAACCCTGAATGTTACAGAATGTGAACCCGATAGATTATCCTCAAACTAGTTGTATTCTTAGAGTTATGCTTCAAGTACCAGTGAATGGAAATTCTTACATTAGAACATATTTCTTGTCTACACTCATGATATTTCCAAGCAGAAGCATTAGTAAATGTACTGCATTTTTGTGAGTCACAAATAGTAATAAACCCAGCTGTATGTGACTTTAAATTCTAGACCACAAAAAAATACTCACGAGGAAGTATACTCAGAGCATTCTAAAACATAAGGCTACCTGGCATGTGTGTGCTCCTAGTTTTTTTTTCCTGCTATTTACTGAAAGGTGCAGGGGGTTTTCTTCTAAAGATGGATTTAATGTTATATATACTCAACTGACTAGGGTACAAAGATTTTATCATAACAACTAATATGTATTAAATACTTACAAGATAAGTCCTTTATATGAATGATGTCATTTAACCCTCACAACTCTGTGAACACTATAATCACCATCATTCCCATGTTACAGATGAGGACATTAAGGCTTAGAAATTGTAAGCTGAAAATTGATAGAGATAAGGGATTGAACCTAATCAACCTGACAACAACATTGACCTCTTCACCATGTTTGCCATGCTAACACACAACTCACACATGCACCGAATTTTTTGGACTATAAGATGCCACCCCCCCCAATTTGGGAGGGAAGGGGGTACATCTTATAGTCCGAATGTAGCTTACCTGGCTCACTGCAGGGGGGGGGGGCAGGGTCACAGGTTATTAAATATTTTATCACATTTTTTTGCTTTAAATTTTTTTTCCCTATTTTCCTCCTCTAAAACCCAGGTGCGTCTTATGGTTGGGTGCACCTCATAGTCCTAAAAATATGGCACTTCTTGAGTGAGTGAAGACTTCAGGGTAAAAAACACTCAGAGATTACTGGGTTTATGCATACTCTTTCATCACCCAGTTCAGCCTGAAGCACTCTGACATTAATCCAAGCACTGTCATTCTCCATTTTACTTCCTACACCCTACCTTGCTTCTTCTCCCAGGAGGATTAGTACTGTCTCTTAATTTTTATGTCAAGAGAAAACTATAAGTACTGTGGTTGCTGATGTTGAGGATCTATGCAGGGTCACCCTTGGGTTCTATTCCATCCGGCTGGTCTGCAATCCATAAATATTTCTATTGGTCCCCCCAAAGTAATCCTCCTCTTATCTCTCATTTCGAGAAATAGTTATTCACTCAAATCATGTGCTTTCAAGAAACTTGGGTTTTTAGAAACAGAAGTGAGTCAAACATACAAAACAAACATAATATTAGATGACAAGGTCACCATGGAGCTGTCTAAAAACGCTCCAAGGAAGCACCAAAGGAGAGTGCCTAACTTTCTGGGTTGGAAGGAGTGGGGTATATTAGTTCTCCAGGGCTTCCATAACAAACTACCACAGACTGGGTAGCTTAAACAACAAATGCCAGGTGGCCTTATGTTTAGAATGCTCTCAGTATACTTCTTCATGAGTACGTTTTTGTACCCCAGAATTTAAAGTCACATATAGCTGGGTTTACTACTATTTGTGACTCACAAAAATGCAGAAACTTATTTTGTCACAGTTCTGAGGCAGGAAGTCTAAAATAAAATTGATAGATTTGGTATTTCCTAAGGCCTCTCTCCTTGGCTTGCAGATAACTGTTTCTCACTGTGTCCTCACCTGGTCTCTTCTCTGTGTATTTGCATCCCTGGTTGCAAATACATCCTACTCATCCTACTGCACATTCTAATCTCTTTTTCTAATAAGGATTCCAGTCAGATTGGATTAGGGCCCACTCTAATGGCCTCATTTTAACTTAATCTCCTCTTTAAAGGCCTTATCTCCAAATGCAGTCACATTCTGAAGTAATAGGGATTAGGGCTTCAACAGAAGAATCCTGGGGGAACACAGTTCGGCCCCTAACCGAAGGACAGAGGGAGTCTTCAGAAAGACAATTATCTGAGCTGAAACCTGAAGGACAAACAATTCATCAGGTAAATGACAGACAGAAGGACATTGCAGGTAGACTAAACAATAGCATGCCCCGAGAAAAGATAAAAGCACAAAATATTGAAAACATTCAGGGGGACACATGATTAAATCTGTATTTTAGAAAGAACTTCCTGACATCAGTACTGAAAATTAATTGAAGAAGAGAGACAGATAGAAAATTAGATTATTATAATGGGTCAGGAAAAAATAATGGTGCCAACTTAAATCAATGGCAGCAAAGATAAATGGAAGGAGCTCAGTCAAGAGATTAAAGCAAAACAAAGCAGGTTTTCAGGTGTTTCATGGTCGGTCATGTTGTTTAGACCAACCCTTCCACAGGGAACAAATAAAAACGCTGAATAAAATATTTTAGAATTGTCTTATCGATAAAGAAGAATTAACAAGATAATAAAAAAATCACCAGGCCAAAGTATAGGTAAAAACAAGAACCCATATTGTCTAAGAATGATTGCTAGCATCACTTCTATTTAAAATTTTGCTAGTGATTTTTGTAAGCACATTAAAGCCAAAGAAAAAGGGAAGCAAAAAAGACACAGAATGTCAAAGATTGGAAAGGAAGAAACTAAATTGACATTATTTATGGTTAAGACAAATATGTATGTGAAAATGCAAAAGAATTACAAGAATTAATAAAATAAAAATGATAAGAATTAATAAAATAATTGGTTACAAAATCAAGATCAACTATATTTCTATGTGCTGGCCAAAATATGTTAGAAAATAAAATTTATAAAAAGGTATTATCTATAATATTATCAACAAATATAAAATATCTAGAAATAAATCTAATGAAATATGTCTAAGACTTTTATGGAGAAAAACTTTAAAATATTTATTCATAGACTTACAAAAGATATGAATAGATAGAACATATTCATGAATTAGAAGGCTTAATATTGTAAAGATGTAAATTCTTCTACAATGTCACAGTCAAAATCATAGAAGTTACTTTGTGGACATTGCAACTTAATTTTTAAACTTTTATAAAAATTTAAAGGGGCCAAAATAATGAAGATACTCTGCTGAATGAGACGAGAGGACCTTTACTGCTGTAGCAGTCCCTTCTCACCCTCAGGGGATGCGTTCTAACACCCCAGTGGATGTCTGAGGCCGGGGAAGCGCCGCACCCTGTATGTGCTGTTCTTCCTTACACATACACACCTGTGCTAAAGTTCACAGCAGGATAGGCACAGCAGGATATTAATAACACTAAGAATACAATAGAACAATTGTAAGAATATACCGTAATAGAAGTTGTGTATTCGTGGTCTCTCTCTTTTTCGTTATTTTTATATGTCTCAGTTCAAACCTATTGCTAAACCTGTGTAACCATCCCTTACTTGCAGCAAATGGCTTTGTGTCACTTGTTTTTGGTGATCCTTTGCTGAAGTCTTTGTATAGGCTCAATGCTTTCTGGTGCAACATGTTGCCATCAGTCAGAACACATTTTCTGTTCACGTCTTCCACTCATAAATATGCCTTTTCCATCGTAACTAAGCACTTATCATGCACTGTAGCAGTAACTATTTCATTCTGAGATATGACCTCAAAACTAACACAGATTTCTTTTCCCTTTTTCACAATTTCATGGATAGAAGGTTCGTTCTTATCATAAATCTTGGCAACCTCAGCACACACCTTTTTTCCCTTTAAATTGAGAACTTTAATCTCTTAAAGGAAGCACTTCATGGCTTCTCCGTGGCAGGTCCAAATTGCCAGCACCACTCCTCTTGTGCTTTGGGGTCACTATTAAGTAAAGTAAGGGTTACTTGAACACAAGCACTGTGGTACTGTGACGATCAATCTGATAACTAAGAAGACTAGTGAGTGACTAATAGGCAAAAAGAATATATATTTCTTTTTTAAAAAAAGATTTTATTTATTAATTTTTAGACAGAGGGAAGGGAGGAAGAAAGAGAAGGAGAGAAACATCAATGTGTGGTTGTCTCTCACATGCCCCACACCAGGGAAGTAGCCTGTAACCCAGGCATGTGCCATGACTGGGAATCGAACTGGTGACCCTTTGGTTTGTAGGATGGTGCTCAGTCCACTGAGCCACACCAGCCAGAGTAAGATTATATATAGTTCATCATGTTATACAGAATGACCTGCATTTTAAAACCTATGAATTGGTTATTTCTGGAATTTTCTATTTAATATCTTTCAGACTACAGTTGACCACAGTCTGAAACTGCAGAAAGCAAAACTGCACATAAGGGGAACAACTGGCCCTGTACAGCATCATCTCAGTATGCTAAGGTTGTGGGTTCAATTCCTGGTCAGGCAACATACAAGAAGCAATCAATGAATACATAAATAAGTGTATAACAAATTGATGTTTCTCTCTCTCCCTTCCTCTCTCTCCAGAATCAATGACTATATCCTCAGGTGAGGATTATGTATATGTATTATATATATATATATTTTTTTTTAATTAAAGCTTCTGTCCATGCAAAGATTCTATTAAAGGAGTGTGACAGACACAGAGATGACACTCAGAGCCCCATTCAAGAGATGATTTGCTGACCAGCTGCAAGGAGTGTGGTTGGATGACAGCCTCCAGCTGTTAGCATCATCCAGCTGTTGAGCCAAAGTCATGCTATGCTAAAGGTGGTTCCCCAGCCAGAAACTGAGCAAACTGCAATAGCCAAGGTCACTTTCCTCTTGGGGTGGTTCCCAACCAATGACCAATTGAGCAAGGTAGTGGTAGAATGTATGTATCATTTCTGACCAATGGGGGACTCATAATGGAAAATTTTTGTCCCAGAGCTCCCTTGTTGTCTGGCCAAGACATTTTCAGGTCGGAGTTGTTGCCTGAAGACAATTCCTGCCCAACCCCACCTCCTCCCTTTTCTTTCACGGGTGTTACTCCTCAATAAAACTCGCACTTTTAGTTCCATCTCCGTGTCTGCTTTAGAAAGCACCAATTTGCAAAAGAAAGTGAAAACGTAAGCCACGGAGTGGGAGAAGATATTTGCTGCTTATGTAAACAACATAAGACTTATATGCAGATTTATAAATAACTTTTAGATATCGATAAAATAAAGATAGACATCCCTATAGGAAAATAATTTAAAACTCTATTTTTCACTCAACAAAAAAGTAATATTTCAATGGCCAACAAGCAAATGAAAATGTATTTAATCTCACTAGCAATAAAGGAATGCAAATTAAAATCATACTGAAATATTCTGTACACCTAATGGAATGACAAAAAAAATTTTAAGTCTGAAAATTTCAAGTGTTGGTGTTGATAATTAAAATAAATGAAAAAGCCCTGGTCATGTGGCTCAGTTGGTTGTAGTGTTGTCCCCTACACAAAAAAGGTTGCAGGTTCAATCCCCAGCCAGAGCACATACTTAGGTTTCAGTTCAATCCAGTCAGGGCACATAACGCAGAGCAATCGATCAATGTTTCTCTCCCATGTAGATGTTTCTCTCTGTCTCTCTGTCTCTGTCTCTCTATCTCTCTCCCTTCCTCTTTCTCTAGAGTAGAGGAATATATCCTTGGGTGAGGATTAAAAATAAATAAATAAACAAATTTAAAAATGGAATAAGCATTGCTGAGAGAGTCACTAAAAAGAGTCGGAGGCTATAAAGGAAGTGGGGCCTAGGCAGCCTGTGCCCATCTTGCATCTCAGTTCTCACAGCTGCTATTCAGTTGCTAAACCTGTTGCTAATCTCAGCTCAAGGTCCACACACAAACTTCCTGGAACAACTGCTATATGGACACATGTAAACTTTAGTTTCTTGCTTGTAGGTTTTGCCCCCTCATTTGCATATTGGAACTAACCAATCCTTGTTAACGTAGCCAGCAACTCTTCATTTGCATGAAAGAATTGCATTTTGTGGTTTTTGCCTTTATGAATCCTTCCTTTCTTTCTTCTTCCCAGGTTTAGTTTGGTTTGCTATCTGAATCTGTATCTCTCAAATTGCAATTTTTTTCTCAAAAAACTTATATCAAGTAAAACTTGATAAACCATTTTGAAACACTAGCATTATCCAGTAACAAGGAAAACACTCATAGCCCATGACCTAAAAAATCCACTCCTATATTCCTCACAAATATACACAAGGACACCAGCACAAGTATATTTCCATTAGCATTATTCACTAAAACCTGAAAACATTCTAAATGTCTATCAGTAGTTGAATAGATGAATAAGTCGTGTTATATTCATGTGGTGAAATATCATATAGCAATAAAACAAATACTACTATACATGGTAGCATGGTTAATTCTCACAAACACAATGTTGAATAAAATGAGATACTCGCAAAAATATGTGGTTCTATTTAAGGCAGGCAACACTAAACTATATTGCTTAGGGATGAATCTTATTACAGGTAAAACTATGTTATAGTGAAACTATAAAGGTTAGCAAGAATATCAACATAAAAGTCAAAGTAGTACCTGTCTTGTGCTGTGGAAGAACTATAATTGGTAGGGGCACGTGAATGCTAGTAATGTTCTATTTTGATTTCACCTGGTTGGTATGTGGATATTTGATTTATGAAATAGTAAAAAAAAATAAGAACTTTTCATTTGTTTTCTTACTATTACAGATGAGCTGAGACCCAGCAGATGAGAATGAATATATCACACAAGAGCCTGAGGAAGAGCATTCCACAGATCAGGTGCCACCAGCTCAAAGGGCTGAGGAAGCAGAATAACTCTTAAAAATGTTTTAAAATTAAATGTATTGGGGCAACATTACTCTAAGCTTTGTTCAAAGAACTAAATGGGGGATGATTCAAGCACTGTCAAGGGTGGAGGCGGCAGCTAGTGTATGAGGCTCGCACAGCACAAATGTGTTGAACCACGCAGGCCACAGGGAGGAGTTTGAATTTATTCCGTGGGCAATAGAAAGCCATTGACGGGTTCTACTTTTATTTTTTTCATGCCATAAGTTTATTTACAAGCACATCTAGTGTGTCAAGTTCAATGGTTTGATCCAGTTTTCAAAGAGACTGCGCCTCTTAAAGTGCTCCTCTTCATATCTGTTTTATGGATCAACTGAAACATCCTTATTTTTCAAGCAGTTGATGTTATGCTATAAAGAAAGGTGCAGCAAATCCAGATCCAAAGTACAAAGTCATCATAGCTAGTAACTGCCACTTGTTTTCCAGCAAAAATGGCAAATTCTCCCCTGGACCTTCCTCAGAGTGGCACCTACAGACCACAGAGGTTGTGAATCTCCAAATGCTCTGTCCCAACATTTTGCTGTTGGAAGCCCTGTGAAAGGGGCGTAAACTGAAAGCAGAAAACATGGCGCTATCACACTAAGGCCTTTTTTCACGAACTTGTCCCCTTTTGTGCAAGTACAGAAAGGGTGATGGGTTTTATTTTTAAAAAGATTTTATTTATTTATCTTTAGAGGAAAGGGAAGAAAGGGAGAAAAAGAGGGAGAGAAACATCAATGTGCAAAAGATACATCGATTGGTTGCCTCTATAATGCCCCCAACTGGGACCTGGCCCACAATCTAGGCATGTGCCCGGACCAGGTATTGAACCGGTGGCCCCTAAGTTTGCAAGCTGGAACTCAATCCACTGAGTCACACCAGCCAGGGCCATTGATGGGTTTTAAACAGGATATTGGCATGGCCTGATTTTCTTTTCTTTTTCTTTTCTTTCTTTCTTCTTAATCTTCTCTCTCTCTCTCCTCCTCTCTCTCTTTCTTTTGAAGGTCATTCTGGTTTAAAACCAACAAAATTATCAACAAAAAAAACCCACCTTGGAACAAACAACCAATTACAGGAAGGTAGCAGGATACAGGGTAATTGCTTTCCTATATACCAGCAATGAGCAATTGTAATCTGAAATTAAAAACATAATACTACTTACATGAGCACCAAAAAGTAAAGTATTTAGGTGTACACCTTTTAAGAAAATATGTACAAAACCTATATAAGAAAAACTACAAAACTCTGATGAAAGAACTCAAAGATGACAAGTAAATGCAGAGACATTCCATTTAAATATCAAGAAATAAATATAGGAAAATTCAATATTGTTAAGATAGCATTTCTTCCCAACTTGATTTATAACTCAATGTATTCCCAGTCAAAATCTCCACAAGTATTTTGTGGATATTGATAAACTAATCTGATTGTAAAGTTCTTATTGAGAGGCAAAAGATTTAGAAGGGCCAAACATCATTGAAGAACAGTCGGAGGATTCTGAAACTGCCCAACTTCAAGACTTACTTAACATTACAGTTATCAAAACAGTGTAATATTGGTGAAAGAATATACAAATAGAGTAATGAAATAAACAGAGAGCTTAGGAATAGACCCACACAAGTATAGTCAATTGATCTTTGACAAATGAGTAAACAATTCAATGGAAAAAAGGATTGACTTTTCAATAAATTGTGCTAGAACAAGTAGACGTAGACATGCAAAAAAATGAGTCTAGGCACCCACATTATACCCTTTACAAAAACTAACTGAAAATGGATCATTGCCCTAAATGTAAAACATAAAACCATAAAACTTCTACAAGGCAATGTTTGAGAAAAGTTTAGATGAACTTGGGTTCAGCAATGACTTATTAGAAACAACATTAAAAGCATAATCCATGAAAGAAAAAAAATCAGTAAGTTGGACTTCATTAAAAGACACTATTGAAGGAATAAGGCAAACCATAAACTGGGAGAAAATCTTTACAAAACACATTTCTGATAAAGGATTAGTATCCAAAACACATGAAGACATCTTAAAACCCAGCAAAAGAAATGAACAACACAACTTTAAAAAGGGAAAAATATCCAAGCAGAAACCTCACCAAAGAAGATATACAGATGCTCCACATTATATGTTATTAGGGAATTGCAAATTAAAACAATAAGATACCACTATACA
Organism: Anoura caudifer; assembly: GCA_004027475.1. Lineage (NCBI taxonomy): Eukaryota > Metazoa > Chordata > Mammalia > Chiroptera > Phyllostomidae > Anoura > Anoura caudifer. The sequence continues at coordinate 3,220 of PVKU01008573.1, read as the reverse complement.
CCTATTAGAATGGATAAAATCCAAAACATTAACAACATGCAAATGCTGACAAGGACGTGAAGCAATGGAAACTGTCATTCATTGTTGGTGGAAATACAAAATGGTACAGCCACTTTGTAGACAGTTTGATAGTTTCTCACAAAATTAAACATTCTCTTAAAGTATAATTCAGCAATGGTCTCCTTGGTATTTATCCGAATGAGTTGAAAACTTACGTCCATACCAAAACCTACACACCAACATTTATAGCAGCCTTATTTATAATTACCAATACTACTTGGAAGCAACCAAGATGTCCTTCAATAGGTGAATAGATAAATAAACTGTGGGATATCCAGACAATAAAATGTTATTCAGGAATAAAAAGAAATGAGTTATCAGGTCACAAAAACACTTGGAGGAACCTTAAATACATATCATTACATGAAAGAAGTCAATCTGAAAATATTTCATACTGTAATGGAGCACAGCAGATTTTGGGGGCAGTAAAACTATTTTGTATGATACATAATGGCAGATATATTTTGTCAAAACTCATGGAATACACAACACAAAGAGTGACTCTTGATGTAAATTATGGACTTCAGTTAATAAACTATTAATATGGGTTCATCAATTGTAACAAAAGCACTACACCAATACTAGTATAAATAATAAAGGGAACTGTGTGTGTAGGTTGGGGGGGAGGTATGTGGGAACTCTGCATTTTCCAATCATTTTTCCCTAAACCTAAACCTGCTAAAAAAATAAAGTCTATTAATCATGTTTTTTTAATTAAAGGACATTGAATGGGAGGCATTTTTTTTACATAAATAGAAACAGAAAGCATTTGCCACCAGCAGACTGGCACTGTAAAATGTGCTAGAGGAAGTCCAGACAGAAAGGGGACCTGTAGGAAGGAGTGAGGAGCACCAGAAACAGTAAATATGTGGGTAAAGATGTTTTCAAAAGTGGGGTTATATGTCAATTACACCTCAGTAAAAAAATAATAATAATAAGGAAACTGGCAAGGTAAATGAATTGACATGGTGGAGGGCTCTAACATTTAATGAGAATGATGCAGTACATTAACCATAAGTAAACTGTGAAAAGTTAAGGATGAATATTTTCATTCCTGGAGTTACCACTAAAACAATCCTCTAATTAGTAAACCTCTAATAATGCAGAGATATAACTAAAAAGCCAAGAGATCATTTTAATTTATTAGTGTAAAAAATAAAGAGACAAAAAGAAAAAAGAATAGATAGGGCAGGCTGTGGCCAGGTAGCTCAATTGGTTAGAGGGTTGTCCTGATAGGCAAAGGTTGTGGGTTTGATCTCCAGTCATGGAACATACAAGAAGTAACCAATGAATGTATAAACAGGTGGAACAACAAATCAATGTCTCTCTTTCTCTCTCTCAAAATCAAGAAATAAAAAATAACTTGAAAAGTACATAGGGAAAATAGAAACCAAATTAACAAGATGGTAGACATATATTCAGTCACATTAGGTAATTACATTAACTATAACTAAAAGGTAGATATTGTTAGAATGAATTTAAAAAGAAAACTCAAAATATCTGATGTATATGAGAGACACATTGTAAATATAAAGACACAGGTTGAAAGTTAACAGATGGCAAAGTTATACCATGAAAAAATTAATTTTAAAAAGTCAGAGTAGCTATATTGTTATCAGATAAAATAGACTTTAAAACAGAGGTCATTATTAGAGAGACTTCCAGCCAAGATGGAGGCATAGGTGGACACACTGTGCCTCCTTGCACAACCAAAATTAAGGACAACAGAGATTTAGAAAAAAGAAAACAACCAGAACTGATAGAAAAATTGAACTGTATGGAACTTCAACAGCCATTCATCCAGACCGGTAAGAGGGGTTCAGTCGTGGTAGGAAAAAGTGAAGGTTGGTGGGCCCGGGTGCAAAGGCGGCGGCTAGAAGACCCCAGGCACACAGACAGTGGCTAGCAGACACCAGGCACGGGGTGGCAATGGCGCAGACCCAGTGAGGCCGCACAAGGTGGCTGACTGACCAGGCTGTCCAATATTTGTGCGCCGATAATCCAGGTGAAGGAGAAGTGGCAGAAGGGACTGGAATCTGAGAGAGAGTGGAACAGGCACCATTGTTCCCTCTCTGACCCTGCCCCCACATACAGCATCACAACCCAGCCACTGGGCTGCTCCACCCTGAGGAACACCTAAGGCTCTGCCCCTCACTACGTAACAGCTGCAACCAGACCAAAAATAAAAATCAAAAATGGCTCAAATGGGAGAACAAATCAAAGTCCCAGAGCCAATTCATCTAAGCGACCAAGAGATAGCCAACCTATCAGATACACAGTTCAAAGCTCTGTGATCAGGATGTTCACAGAATTAGTTGATTTTGGTCACAAATTAGATGAACAAATGGAGGCTACAATAAGTGAAATGAAGGAAAACTCACAGGAAACCAAAACTCACAGGAAACCAAGATGGGAGGAAAACTGGGACTCAAATCAATGGAGTGGATCAGAAGGAAGAAAGAAACAACCAAACAGAAAAGAATGAAGAAACAAGAATTTTAAAAAATGAGGAGAGGCTTAGGAACCTCCAGGACATCTTTAAATGTCCCAACATCCGAATTACAGGGGTACCAGAAGGGGAAGAAGAAGAGCAACAAGTGGAAAACTTATTTGACCAAACAATAAAGGAGAACTTCCCCAATCTGGCAAAGGAAATAGACTACCAGGATGTCCAGGAAGCTCAGAGAGTCCCAAAGAACTTGGACCCACCCAAGGAGAAACACACCAAGGCACATCATAATTATATTACCCAAGATTAAAATGAAGGAGAGAATTTGAGAAGCAGCAAGGGATAAGGGCACAATCACCTACAAAGGAGTTCCCATCAGACTGTCAGCTGATTTCTCAAAAGAGACCTTGCAGGCAAGAAGGGGCTGGAAAGAAGTATTCCAAATCATGAAAGGCAAGGACCTACATCCAAGATTGCTCTATCCAGCAAAGCTGTCATTTAGAATGGAAGGGAGATAAAGTGCTTCTCAGATAAGGTCAAGTTCAAGGAGTTCATCATCACCAAGCCCTTATTATATGAAATGTTAAAGGGACTTATCTAAGAAAAAGAAGATAAAAAATAGGACAGTAAAAAGACAGCAAACTCACAGATATTAACAACCACACCTAAAACAAAAGCAAACTAAGCAAACAGCTAGAACAGGAACAGAAC